>CM064909.1:16631174-16768881 GCA_032727855.1 Quercus ilex subsp. ballota | reverse complement strand
GAGCTTGGTATGAAATGACTTTTGGACCACAATTTTTTTGTTTTTCTTTTCTTGTTCAATGGCTCTTACAAATTATGTTAGATTGGGTTGTAATTATGTTTTGAAGTTTTGGCTGGGTCAAGTTTAGTTTGGCAAAATTTTCAACTCATGTAACTTCATCCAACTTATGATATTAATAGTTTAAAAAAATATATGCATTTTTTTTAATTTGAATTTTTTTTGGTATTTTATGACTTTATTTAAATTTGTTAGTTTGAATTATTTTGGTATTTAAACTTAGCTTTCATAAAATTGAAATATTAAGCTCAATTGTCTAAATCATAATCATTTATTGAATAATGAGCATAAATAGTTGAATAAAAACCCAATCTTTTTATTAGACTTGACAAAATGACCTAAACTCAATGACCTGACCTGACCAATATTAGTTGGATTGGATTTTAGAGATATCATGAGTTTGGTTGGATGGGTTGGAGATATTTCTCAACTCAAGGAGGTTGGGTTGGGTAACCCAACCTATGCACAACCCAACCCATGCACATCTCATAATTCTACTATAACATTGGCTAAAATGTAACAATCTATGAATATTCAAAATTTTTGCATAACCTATAAATAAACTTTTCATTTCCCTTGGTCCTAACTTAGTCCTCTTTGAATCTGATACTTTATTAAAGGCCATAAACCTCTATACTTTAAAATAATCGAGGTTTAGTTTTTTTACCATTCCAAAGCTCATATAGAGATACTTTTGTTTTCTTAGATGAAACTCTATTGCATACATGACATGTTGTGAGGAAAGCTTCTCCCCATAATTTATATGGCAACTTTTCACTTAAAATCTAACATTAACCAAGTCTAACAAAAGTCTGAATTTTCCTTTTTATCAAACTATTTTGTTGAGGTGTATTAGGACCATATTTTTTGGTGTATTATTGCATATTCTTCACAAAATGTAGAAAACTCATGTGAAAATCGTTCTTCATCTCTATCACTCCTAAAAGTTTTTATTGTTTTGTTAACATTGAACGTGTTAAAAGATTCATCATTATTTCTCATAAGTACACATACCCTTAAGTGATTCCTCCTTGTAATAACCTGGTGTGTGTGGGACAAGAGGATTGCACATGCCTAAAGGAATAGTCAAATACTCGAAGATACCTAGATATCATTGTTTATCAAAAAACTAAAAAAGTTATCAATAGAAATCATCACTAAATGTAATAAAATATGTTTTTCCTCTGTAGTTAACACACGATTCAATCCGCATACATCAAAAGATACAAGTTCTAAAATTTGTGATTTCTTTGTGATGTGGGAAATGGTTTCTTAGCCATTTTTGACTTGTACAAATTTCACATTTATTATTTTCATCATGCTTATGAGAAATTAAACCATACTTAAGACTGTTAGACATATATCTCAGATACTTAAAATTTAAACGTGCTCAATGACCATGCTATAAAGACGATGAATCGACGATATAAAAAGAATTAGAAACATCTTTATAATAATAATACTTACTTTGAACATGCCACTAGTGTTTGAACTGAGTCTGATCATTGTGCACATGCACCATTGCACTAAGATCAAAGCACAAAAGAGTTTGGAACAACAGTCATTTGCACTTCTGTTATTATACCAATATACACTCCACTCACTATGGTTACAATTTCTTTAACAACAGTTGTTGCATTTGCTTTACTTTCGTATTGGGATTTTTAGATTTACTCTTCTTAAAACTGTTTCTACTTTTGTTTACTTTTGTTTCTTATTCCCTTTGCCTTGAACATTATTAACATTCACATTAGAATCATAATTGGTACCGTCTCTTATTCTACTTTCTTTTTCGATTCAAAGATGTTTATCAAACTTTTCCATTGTGTAATCTTTTGTCACATACAAAAGTTTTTTCCGATAATTGTTCCAACCTGGTAGGAGTATTGCAATGATTGATCCCACTTGAAATGACTAAGAAATTTGAATCGATAAATTACAAAGTTTGTTAACAAGATTTTGTAATTTATGCAAAAGGAAAAATTATCAACCATTTTGAAGTCAAAGTACTTTTGAAAGATAAATTTATCTATATCTATTTTCTCCATTTTGTACTTTGCCTCTCCAAAGCATTCTATATGTTCCTTGGTGTCTTCAATGGAGTGAAAGATCATAGAGATGATCCAATAGAGTATTCAAAATGTGTCCCTACACAGAGTCCATCTTCTTTGTATTTCTTCCTTTAAGCCTTGATTACATCGTTGTTTTGAGGAAAGGTTGCAAGTCTAATCCAACATATAGAAAACCTTCAATGCGATAAGAAGAAACTTCATTTTGTCATGACAATGGGTGAAATTTGAACCATCAAAATTCACCAAATCTTGATTCATCACTTTCAAACTTGTTACTTTAGTTTCTCCTTACATTTCTATCAAATATTGTCTTGTTGGGAAAATAAGGGAAAAACAATGGAAGAATGAAAGAACAATGAGGGCTTTGAGGCACATAATAATTGTTATATTTAAGATGATATTTGCCCCCACTCGATTGAGTTTGTTAAAGGGTTGTAGACAAATCAACTCTAATATATAACTAAGCCAGGATTCTACAAGTAGCAAACTTGGAGATTCCTGTGAATTTCTCCATATAGTGAGTCAAAAATTTGTAAAAAAACTAAATATAAATGATCAGTTATAATCAATAAGGAAATACCATTGAAATGATACATTGGAGAAGTCACATGAGAAGAGGCATATACTTTAAAATGTTATTATGACCATTACTAGTTGCTAGGTATGCAAAAAGTTCACTTTCCCTCAAGTTTTTTGCACAACTCTGTAGATAACTTTTCATTCTATCACAATTTTGCTCAAGTGAAATACATCTCACTCTAGCAAACTTTTCAATAAAAATTTAAATAATCAGATAGTAAGTTTGCTTGACACTTGATTGTAACTCACTCAAGCAAAATTATGTAAACTAATCTCCTTCAATTCTTAATCATTCTTCATTCTTCCACTTTCAAACAAGACAACTATTGCAATTACAAACACTTGTTCCACAATCATCCTTAACAATGCCTTCTGAATGTACATGTATTAGAAATCTTATAATCCATAATGCATAATTTTGATTTGAACTAGACAACTGACCAGGCTTCCTTTTTTCTTTTTTTTGGGGGGGGAGGGGGAGGTGGGGTTTCTAGTGTGGCAGTGGGAGTACCTTCATCCTTGAGAGAAATATTATGGCTTGGACTTGGAGAACCTGGTTACCTTGGTCACAGGCCAAGTTGCATGGTTGTGTTACATACTTACATAATGATAAACTAATTTAGTGGGCGGCCAGAGAACATCAAACATCCATAAATGAAACAGAAGTTGATTTTGTACTCCATGCTAGCTATAGTGTTTTGAAGTCAGCTGTTGCATAAGACCATTTTAATATATGAACACGGTAATGGATATTTGCTTAAATTAGCGGCAACATTGGAGAAATAGACACTACATATATGTTACACACTGAATAGCATAAGCTCTCAGCTATCATAAATATGATAAGTAAGAATAATTAGCCAAATATATGAACAATAAATTCAAGATTATAGGCAATTATGTGTTTCCAATAAATATAAACATAAACACTTTAATCAAAGAATAGCATAATCATCAAATTGGAAATAGCTTTAGGGAATTTGTTCGCTTGTGCTAATGAGCTGTAAAACTGCATTTGCTTTCCTTTGTGCTCTGTTGGTTCCACTCTTTACAATCTCAATCAAATGCTCATATACTCCAAACTGAAGTGCTGCCAGTATGAAAGATGAATTGTTTGATCCCAACTCAAGAAGAACTGATGTTGCGCACTCCTTGTTCTTAGGGGTTCCTTTTTGGATGAATTCAACAAGATTTTCTATGAATGAGAGCTCTCCAATTTCTTGCCGTCCATCTGGATGTGATGCAAGAAGTAGGAAAATGGAAAGGGCCTCATCAACCATGCCTAAGTTTCTGTCCTTCAGTAATTGGTGTAAGGGAGGTATAATGCCAGCATTAATGGCCCTAGCCTTATTAGCTTCGTTGAGAGATAAGTTGAAGAGTGCAGTTGCAGCATCTTTTTTACCTCTAATTGTCCCATTCTGCAACAAGGCTACCAATGGTGGAATGCCATCTGATGATCCCACAGTTATTTTGATCTCATCCAACATTGATAAGCTAAATAAAGCTGCTGCCGAGTTCTCTTTAGCCTCAGTACTTCCTTTCTGCAAGATTTCTATTATAGCTGGAATGGCTCCTTCTCTAGCTATGAGTTTCTTATTAGCCTCATCAATGGACAAATTCAATAGAGCTGTTACGGCATGCTCTTGAATTTTAGAGTCTGGATAGGATAGGAGTTGCACTAATGGCAGGATTGCTCCATTCTTGGCAATCAAAACTCTGTTCTCAGGATTCTCTTTTGAGAGCATACGGATCTTCTTTACAGCCTTTCTCTGCAACTCTAACAGACTAGAATATAGATTTTCAACCAAAGATGAGATTTCCGCTTTGTGTTCAGGTGAGGAGCTTTCCTGGACTGAAGAATCAGGCTTCTTAGGAAGCTGAAAATTGTTCTTCTCACACCATTGCAAAATTATATTTTTGAGTGCAAAATTTGGTGCTATTGACAGGTGAGCCAAAGTTTGCCTGGTCTTTGGACAGGTCCGATGGTTGGAGTCAAACCACTTCAGTATGCTTTCCCTCTCATATGTCTTTGATGAATAATGAAGTAGAAAAGGTTTCAAATAAAAAATAAAGAATTATTAGTGTCTATGGTGCTATAATAGTCTAGTAGCATAAATCATGCACATGCTAAATAAAAAGGATATAGAGAAACCTTCAGAAGGGGGATAGAGAAAAGGAACCCCCATTGTAATAACATAAATTATCTCTGAGGATTGAAGTTCTTAAAAAATTAAACTCAACTCAATACAGCCATTTGTAACAACTACTTGCAGCTCTTATATTACACCTATGAAATAACTAATTTAACTACCATATTATTGTTTTAGCCTATAAAAATCCGTGTGGCACATGATTATTACCTGTCCACTAGCAACAATTACAGGATCTGTCATTATCTCGAGTGTGATTGGACAAAGAAATTCATGAGGGATCAATAGAGATGGGCATTTCTCAAGCATTTTAGGCATGACAGGATCATCAAGAACATTGGTTAATTCCATGCCTGCAATTTGTTTGAATTTGTTAAGAATTTCAATGATTTGCTGGGTAGTATCTGCATTTTGTCCTCCTCTTTCTCTAACAAGGTTCCTTACAGCTATTGTCTCTATCTTAAGGTCCTCAACAGTATGTAGATCAAGCTTTTTTGCTAAGCGTTCTATTATGGCACTATCAGCATTCCGATCATCCTTTTTGGAAAACACAACCATCATATCCATTGCTAGTTCTATATCTTGTGTATCTGTTCGCCTCCGTGCTCTCCTGAGTTGCACGCACATCAGCTCAATCTGAACCATAGAATAAGCAAAAATTAAAATTTAATGATAGAAGTAGAAGGTTTAAAAAAAAAAAACTTGATAATGCCAACATTCTAAACAGATGAAGCAACATACTCTAAATAATTTGTGAGAAAAGATTTTCAAATGTGTAATTTTCAATATAATAACAAAATTGTTAAGAAACAAAAACTTGAAACAATACCTCTTTGATATAACATTAAGAATATGACAACTATTTACTCAATCATTTAGTAGAGTTCAAAACATATAACAGACCAATCTTAAGCTACTTTTGCAACAAAATGGACATATATACCTGTTCTTTCAATTCATCCGAGACATCAATTTCAACGCTAGGAAAATCTCCCAAAGCTTGACTATACTTATCATAAACTGCATGAAATCTTATCATGACTGCCTCACTTTCCAATGCCTAAATTGCAAGCAAATTTTTAGGATATGTAAACAGAAGGAAAAAAAAAAAAAAAAAAAAATCTTAGGAAAAAAAACTCAACTAACCAAATAAATCTTGCTCCCCTCATTACACATTTTCAACAATTTCCTCGCACAAAGAAGCACCTTCTTCAAACTACACAACCAAGCAATACCCGTTTCTGAGATTGGCATTTCGAGGTCTCTAATCTCTTCTAAAAGAGGCAGCAACAACTTGATGCGCCTAACAATGCCACTGCAATCTTTCTTGTGTGTCCTCCTGTAATCTCCGAATTGAGCCACGGATTCAATCACGCCCACTATTTCTTGAACCACATGCAACTTCTCCACAAGTTCTCCCCCAACTCCTCCTCCTCCTCCATCTTCTCTCTCTCCATTATCCATCACCATGACCAGGAGGAGGGTTGAGGGAAATAGAAACGTGAAGAGAAAGAAACCCTAACCCTAGTTTCCACTGGCATTGCAATGCTCTGTAATGTGTTTCTTGGTGGAGGGGGTGAGAGAAGGTTTTCGCTGGCTTTTTGGGGTTTAGGTTTTTTGTTCAATCCACAAGCATTTAGCGGAGTCTTGTACGGTTGTACCTTAAAATAGAAACTATGTTTTTGAAAATTAGTTACTTTCAAGTTTCACACTAACGCCCACGCTGTATTTTGACATGTTTAATGAATATCCTTATTTTTAGGAAATATTTTTAGAAGTTTTTAATGAGGAAAGAAAAAGGCAATTCACTTATTTGACATATTTTTATATTTTTTCATGAAAATTGTATTAAAACTTTCTTAAAATGGTTTATTACCAAATGAGTTCTAATTAAATCTTAAATATTTTGAGTAAAAATCTATAAATATATGTTGGTAAATCTAACAGCTGAAGTAGAGAAATTCTAGGGAGACTAAGTATAGAGTCGTTTGTTTTACCATGTACATAACTATATAGTATAATAATATACTCGACAATAATTGCATTAATTCATTATTCATGTAAGATTTACACTATTAACTAAACATTATACACTTTTTGCAAATTTGTACAATATTGTACTCATTTTCTTACTTGAATATTGCAATGTAAACTAATAATTTTCCTAATATATTGGAACACATACTATAGTTGTTTGTTTTAACCATTACTCACTTTTGTGCTGTATTGTCTTTCAATTCAAGATATGTTTCGCTTAAAAAAAAAATCAAGATATGTTTATTATGCAGAAATTTGAAATATATAGGAATAGTTTTTTTGATAATAGAAATATATAGGAATAGTTGATTCTTGATAAATAGTGAAAATTCAGTTGTTTAACTCAAATTTGAAAAATAACAATTCAACGAAACATGAGAAATTCTGATTCCCATCTTTTAATTAGAAAATGTCAAATGTCAAATCTCACATATCATGTATATGTGACAGGATAAAACTTAGGTATATTTCAATTGAGAATTTAAACTTTGGTTGCAATATTAACCAAATTTTAAGCTGAGTATAAATTATTAACTAATTTTGTTCAAATTATTAGTTTATGGTTAAGTATAGCACAATCCAATATTACGAACAAAATAAAGTAGAAATTAAACTACATGTACAGCACATGTTTATAAATAGAAAAGCCTAATAAGGAAAAACTCTCCATGATTTACCACCAACCCTTAAAAAAATCCACTAATAAAATATAGAAGGTTTTTTTTAATATAAACCTTAATTCTAGTTGCTACCTCTAATAGTAACTTATTGATGTGATTACATGCAACTCAAACCCGATTGGACTCTCTAAGTATGGACTTGTTCATACGAACACCCAGTCTATGACTCCAATCGAGAGCATCTTGACAGTTGAAACTTTTACATGACTAACAGTCAAAATAAAATATTATTTTCATGCCATATAAACTACCACGTGTTTACCTAAACTTTAAAAAAATGTTAGGAGAAGGTGAGGTGGATTTTTATTAGATTAACGGAACCCAAATTATTATTATTATTATTATTTTTTTTTATCACTCTCCATTATGGCATTATCATTTATCCCAAGCCGACACTCTTCTTCCCAAATAAAGCTTTTATTCTCCATTTCTCCGGTCAAGAATCATAACACCTTTCCATTCAAGATCGTAATGCCAGATCTTCATTAAAACCAAATAATAACACCAATGATAGATATGTCCAAACCATCAAAATAAAAATTGAAAAAAATATTTTCTGTAAAAACCTTCATTTTCTTGCAAGCCAAACAACCCAAAGGCCCTTGCTGAGCTACACATACACAGCGACCCAAAGGCTTGCCAATCCGAGCTTTTTGCACCATCTGACCACTTCCTTACGATTCTACCTAACTCGATCTCCACAGCCACCATGTCCACCGAACATTGCTTCCTCTTCTTCCCATATGGTAACTCGGTAACTTCCTCTCCATGATCCGACCCTGTCCATGTCATTCCTTGGATTCTTGCAAGATCCCACTGTCGAAGTCTAGGAACATGAGGTTGCCAGTGGTGTGGATGGTCGAGGGTGTAGGTGATTTCATGTAGAGAGAGAGAGAGAGAGGAGGAGGAGGAGATCTGGAGAAGAAAGATAACAATGCTTATAAAATTTGGGTTTTGTTAATATTGGCTGAGGTGGATTTTTAATTGAGATGGCAAGTTTTAATTAGTCCACTTGGAATCCATGTGATAGTTTATGTGGCATGAAAATAATATTTTATTTTAACTGTTACCCACGTCAGTATTTTTCATCCATTACTTCACGACATGGACTATTTTGACACAATACCAAAAAGTTAGGGATAAAATTGACACATTTGAAATATAAAGGATTAAATTGACATTTAGCGTAAAGATTAAGGACCAAATATGTAATTTTCCCAAAAATAATTCATAAGACAGCCGAATAGGCTTCCAGGGATCAAAAATTCCTACGGCTTTGCAAACAAGACATGCATTAACGGATTCTCCAAAAAAAAAAAAAAAAAAAAGACATGCACTAACGTTTAATAATTGTAATAATGGATTTAATCTTACATGGTTTACAACTAAGGCGCAACAAACTCACCTCTGAGGGCGGAACAAACCAACTGTTATCCCCATAGCTCTTGAAAATGTAAAACGGTCTTTGCTCCCAAAGTGTTAGTTTTGTCGGTTGAACTTTAGAAAACACCCTATTTTTAGTTATCACGAACAGAAAAGTGACTGTTTAGTTTGGCCAGGAACGGAGCCAAGATTTTCTCTTACGAGGACTGGTGTATGAAAAGAAAAATAATTATTCAAAAATGTGAAATATACTAAAATTCTAAATTAATTTAATATATAAAAAATAAAACTAGTATTGATTCAATATTAACAATTTAACACATATAAAAAAAGATGCAAAATTATTTTTCTATATTATATTTTAATCAATCATTTATGATCTATCACAACCAAATTTGATGTTATTTAAAATTATAAAATTTATCTATGATTGAGTATGTATTAAATGTTACAAGAATTTCCCTTTCAATGTATAGAAATCAAAGAATATGTTAGAGAGTTATCTTTTATTTTGTTGCGAAGCATAGTTTGACAGTAATCATGACTCAAAATGCTTGTTTCATAATTGTAGAAAAAATTGAAAGAGTAAATAGAAGAACATTCATTCTCTAATTGAAATGGCATGAAGCACGAAAGTCAAAAATCATATTTATTATAACTATTTTCAATATTTTTCTTACTAAATAACAAAGTTGTGTTGTCAATTAAAATTTTTAAAAAAATGGGTAAATTACACATGCCACCATTTTGATATGCCCTTCAAACATGGAACTACCATGTGTTTTATTTTGTGACACTTACCTCTTTTGTATTTTGCTTTATGAAGCATTTTTTCTATTTTTAATGGAATTTGATAAGATAGTATCTATAATTGGCCAAAACAAAACCAATCAAAAATAAAAAGCACTCAAAATAATTGTTTTGGTTGAACCAAACAACGACAGCACTCAAAAACCCCAAATCTTAAATTTAAAGTCTCAAACATCAAACATCAAACAAGCAAATTGTAATGCAAAACACATAGATCAAGTGATCATTTTATTTTTTATATTCTTTTGGTCAATTTTCAATTAGGAAGGACTAATTTTTATTTAGGGGGTCAATTTTTTTAATTTTTTTTTTACTTTCAAATATATATATATATATAATTATTATATATACTAATGAATTAAAAAAAAAATTTTGATGAGAAATTTTTTTTTTTTGCTAAATGAGTAATAACTTCTCAGCACTCTCCTCGGCTGCTATTGGCTTCCAACAGTAGCATAGGAACTGTGTTCACTGACACAATTGTCAAAATCCCATCTAGCCAAAAAAAAAAAAAAAAAGCCAAAATTCCAGAGGCAGATCATTATAGTCTAACAGAAAACGGATTTGGATCGGGTACAATACTCTACCGCCATGAGATAGAAACAGAAAACTGAGAAAAGCATATCAAACCAATGGGTGACAGTTCCCACAAAGTATTGTAGGTCAACTTAGTACATTTTCTTCTAAAATGTTCAAGCATTGTAACCTTCTGGGACTCAACCAACAACATTAATGTTCTGCCAAATATAAAAAGATTGATAATAATAATCACAGTTGATGACTTGCATCTAGTATGAGTAAATGACTTTGAAGAACTCTCAATGGTCAGACCACCGCATGAACAGAACCATTGACAATGGTCAGACCAAATATGAACTTTTTATAGGAGCATAAACTTAAGTTTGGCCTCCAGAACAGCAGTAACACGCTCTAGAGACTTTCCAATTAAGCTATGCTACATCTTAAAACTGAACAAGCAATTACAGAATGATATAGAATAGTAAATATCATCATTTTGTGAAGCAATAACATGAGCTTCACCTTTAAGATAGATACACACCAGAATCCAGATCTTATGTAAATTAACAAGCATTTAGTTATTTATAACTAAGCCATCATTAAGAAAATTTCTCATTATCATGAAAGCCTGTTCTGCATCTCCATCTTCTTCAGGAGATGCAGGCCGGTGGGCAAAGCCATGACCTCTTTCCCTGAAAACCACAACCTGAGATCCCCTACCTATTGTTGTCTCAATATCCTTTAAGACACTGATGGGACAAAGTGGATCATTGTCCCCTGAGATAAATAATACAGGAACCTTTATATCAGATGCTATAGACGGGTCCATCCTTGTACCATAAAAGGAGACTCCAATGCCAAAACAAGCACCCTGATCTCTGGCCAGCACCTCTATCACTCGACCACCTCCATAGCAAAAACCAATTACGCCAAGCTTCTTTGAGATTCCAGCAGCCACAAATTCATCAACCATCCATTTTGTTGATGCAGCGATGTCATTTGCCATCCTTTGGGGGTCTTGACTTGCAATCCATTGTTCAAACATAATCTTTGGTCGGTCCTTTGCCCATGGATCTCCACGAAATAAGTCTGGAACTAGAACACTGCAGATTGTTTAACCAAAAAAAAAAGTATAAGGGCCTGAAGAGTCTGTTCAAAGAAAATTGCCATGGCATGATGAGAGAAAGTACTATGCATGCATGGTACTTCAGGGGTAAGCAACATACTTGTAACCATTGCAAGCAACACGATATGCAAACTCTCTTGTGGAAGAATCTTCAAACCCAAAAATATCAGACAACAGCAGAATGCCACAACCATTATTATTTTTCATTGCCTTGAAGAGACAAGCATTGATGCTATCAGCACCCTCCCCAATTGAAAGTTCCAATCCACTTACCAATTCACATGCCTCGTCATCTATGCCGTCTTCCACTTTCAGCAAGCTACATGATACTTTGCTGATTATATTCTCCATAAACAATCTCCGAA
Organism: Quercus ilex subsp. ballota; assembly: GCA_032727855.1. NCBI lineage: Eukaryota > Viridiplantae > Streptophyta > Magnoliopsida > Fagales > Fagaceae > Quercus > Quercus ilex. The sequence continues at coordinate 16,757,103 of CM064909.1, read as the reverse complement.
TATTTACATTGCCTTTCTTCTGAACAACATAAACTGAAGCTTTGCAGTTAGAAGTTGCAGACTCTTTACAAGGTGAAGAAAATAAAAATCCCAGTGTGTGTATATATATATATATATATATATATTAACAAGAAGTGAAATTCTGAGAGTTTGCGGGACTCTAGGAAAAAAATCAGAAGGACCAAGAGCCTCTTGACTCAGTGGCACTTCCGACTCTCTCCACAAGGGAGAACTCTGGTTTGAACCCCAGGGACAAGGTATTCTCAACTCTCAACATAATTTTTTTTTTCTTTTTTTAAGGGAAATAAAATTTATTCCGTAAGAACAATCCAGATACTAGACAGATGTACAAGGTATGCTAAACTCCAGAAGTTGAACTTTATGGACTATTATAAGAAGAAGAGAAAAAAACAAAAAAACAAAAGAGCTTATTTTCATTTTTATAATTTGGTTTCTCTATTTTGTTGGCAGTGTTATCAAAGAACAATTGCAGCAAATTTTGAACTGTTGGATGTAAGGATGAGAGAAAGAAGTTGACTTGAGAATTTGCATTCAGGTTAATAGAATTTTTATTAATTGGACTCTTTTTAGTTAAATTTTGGTTTTAATGATATTTTGATAATTAAATTTAGGGTGAAGAGTTATGTACCAAACCTAAACATTACCAATTGCCAAATGTGTCTTTGTTGTAATAAAAGATTAGCACTATTGGAAGAGATGTAACTCATTTAAGTAACTAAAGAAATGGCAATCAATCAAACTTAGATATAACTAGTTACCATGCAATATTGACCATGGCATTGTATGAAGTGAAGCTGTGCATCCAATCATTATTAACTTTCAATAAAACAAAATATCTTATGGGGGTCATGAAACAAAAGAGATACATATTTAAATTATAAGAAAGTGTATAATACCCCAAAATAGTGAATAAATCGCAATAAACATCGAAGGTTCAACAATGAACATGATTGTTCTTACTCACACCATGCTCATAGACTGATAGGGGTATCAACTTAAAGAGCCAGCAATCCCAATTCAGTATAAACTCATATCTAGCTATGAAAGTGAATTAATTTCTAGTTTATATATCAATTATACTACTTCCATCCAAAATCAATGCCAAAACTGCAGGAGTCTTGACATTTATCATCTTCCCTGTATGTAAGTAATCATTGCCAGCATTAATTGGTGTTCAAGTGCAAGTTTGCTTTGCTAGTATACCAAATTCCAGTAGATTTTCTTAAACCCTAAAGAGCTCTCCTTTTTTTTTTTTCACCTAAAAAATACACACCCCCTTTTCCTTTTGTGTTGTGGTGGGTCCAAGTGAGGTACCTTGTGTTGTGAGTGAGTGTGTGAATTTTTTTTTTTGGTGAAATATTGGGTGCCTGTAGCAGAGTTGTTTTAGAAATGAAACTGTTAAATAAAAGATATGAAAGCGAAACAAACCCATCAGCCGGTCTAACTTACTAGAATAAAATTTCGGCTGAATATTGGCTCTAGTTTATCTTTGACTTCAAGCTGAATTGAATTAATATATATAGGTGGCCAATAGAGTTTTGGTACACAATCAATTTAAGAGGCTCCAATATTCTGGCAACTAAATAAGTAAATAGAAGTGGGTCTAAAATTTCATTAGAGTTTCACCAAAAGCAAGAGAGTAAATTGCAGCTTCCATGGTAAAGAAATGAGCAAATAGATTATACAATACAAAGTAAGCAAAGCAAAAACGTACAGATGATAGGAGCAGAGGAGAAGAAAATGGTGGAATGAAGCAATAGTTGTAATGGACTGGCCTTCTTCTCAAACTCAAAGAGCTGCTGCTGCTGATGCTGCTGCTACTTCTTCTTCTTATTGAAGCATAAGTTCCTGTCGAGGCTAAAGTACCCATGTCTCTGCAATAACTTCCCATATCCAGTATTGAGTTTTGACTCTCATCTTCTCACCAAAACTACTACTTATTAGATATTTTTTCCCCTTATTTAGATATCAGAATTTCTTTCTTCCAACCAATACCACACGTCAGACTCAGTGGGACCTACATTTTTGTTTTAAGATGTTTTTTTTTAACTTTTTTTTATTTGGAATGGAAACACGATAGAAAACATTCTAATTTCGAATGCATATAATGATATAAATAAAGATCTTCAATCCTTGTTTTGTCCGCGCACCCAAGCCATGGTTACAGCGGGAACAATCAACCAACACATGGAACCATGAGGTTAAAAGAAAATTACATTCCCAAAAAAAAAAAAAAAAAAAAAAAGAGGTTAAAAGAAAATTATATGGGATTGCATTCAAAAAAAAAAAAAAAAAAAAAAAAAATTACATGGCTGAACATGGTTTTCAGGGCCAATATTTTCGATGGCTCAAAAAATACTCCTACACTCTATGTTGAAATAGAGACAAAATTTGAAGACAAATTAGTAAAAATACAAATAGGAGTGTCATGAACTAGTTTCAATAAATGAACAAATGCACGAAAACATATGATTTCAATACCATAATAATAATAATAATTTTGAAACGGCACACTATTGACAATAATGAAATCTTTCGTTACAGTAACCAAACTGAAATGGTTTGTAAAACAAAATTCAAAACATTGGTGTGAAGGGTAGCGTTGTGCTGTATGCATTGTGGTTTTTTGTTTTGTTTAGTGTTTATGATAGTCCCAAAAATATAATCGTCCACACGATAAGGACGATCTGTAAGCATGACCCCAATGTCGATGCAGTCTAAGGGGATTGCCTGACAATGACCTGGCCATCGTCCTTCAATCAAGACAAGCCGTTACAAAAATAGCAATGAATATCGATGCCGTTGAAGGTGTATCTGTCAACTTAACACCTGGCACAAGCGTTACAGATTCTGCAATAACACCATCATTATTATAGAACCAACGGCTAGAAGAGAAAGGAAATCACCTATATATATATATATTCATAAACAAGAGTCCAGAAAGGTACGGAAAACACGTACTAGAGATTTCACTTACTAAAGTTATATCATCTTCCTTTGTTTCGAGACTTTTTCTAACTTTGGCATCGGAGGCTCTGTGGCTAGTGCCACACCGGTGACCACATTCTTTGTAGTTTGAGGTGTTTCAGGGTCTGGAATGATTGTGGACGATCACAGTTTGGACGAACATCTCTACTGACGATCCTAGCATCATCAGTTTGGCGCCGTCTGTGGGGAAGTAATTATTCTTAAGCGTTCAGTTCAAGGACATTGTTCTATTCTAACGAGATGGAGTCCAGCTCTAACCCAGATCCTGCTGCATTGGCCCTACAAATTCAAGCACTTGCAACCACGGTGGAAGAACTCACCAAGCAAAATCAAGAAATGAGACAACGACTGCAACAGGGAGATAACCACACAGAAGTCAACAGAGATGAGGACAAAGATAGTCATAGGAGACGAGCTAGCACTCCAGAAGAACCAAACTCGAATTTCCTCAAGAAAATGAGGAAAGAGATGGACGAGCTGAGAAAAACTATTAGGGGAAAGACGGATTCAGGGTTGGACAGAATCGTCAGGAAGACTGACTCTCCTTTCACTGCAGCCGTCCAAGAATGCCCATTACCCTCCAAGTTCCACCTACCCCAGCTCGAACCCTTTGACGGATTAAAAGATCCGTTGGATCATTTGAATACTTTCAAGACGACTTTGGGTCTTCAACAGCCCCCTGACGAGATTCTATGTCGATCCTTCCCCACTACCCTAAAAGGAGCAGCCCGGGAATGGTTCACCAAATTGCCTACATCGTCTATTGATAATTTCGAGCAGTTAAGCAGTTCGTTTGTTCGTCACTTTGTTGGCGGACAATGTCCAAAAAGGACAGCTGATCACTTGCTCACAATCAAACAAGGAGAAAAAGAAACTTTGAGGTCCTATGTGACGCGCTTCACACGAGGAATGCTGGAAGTGGATGAGTCAGACGATAAGGTACAGCTTACAACCTTTAAAGCTGGATTGAAGTCCAGAGACTTTGTGGTTTCTTTGGCGAAGAATCCTCCTAAGACGATGGCAGAAGCACTTTTGAAGGCGCAGAAATATATGAACGCTGAAGACGCCCTAGCAGCCATAGATGGGGCAGAAAAGACAAAGGAGAAGAAGAAGGAAAAAGAAGACGATCGAAGGGGGCAGAAGAGAGATCGAGCTAACCGACGTAATGACGATGGGAATAGACGAAGAGATGATAAAAATTTTTGACAAATGAAGTTCACACCGCTAGTGACGCCCGTCGATTAGAGTTTGACGGAGATTAAAGACGAACAATGTCTTAAATGGCCCAGGCCACTCTAATCACCACCTAATGTGCGTGATAAGAGGAAGTATTGCCATTTTCACAAAGACCACGGGCATTACACAGAGGATTGCCGAGACCTGAAAGAGCAGATAGAAGAACTTATCCAGAAAGGGAAACTTCAAAGATATGTGAAAAGGGGAGAAGCTAGCAGATACGGTAAGAAGGATCAGCACAGAGGTTTCCAAAGAAGTGAAGATCAACCACCTCGTCCGCAGAATGCAAAAGGAGAGATAAGAACCATCACGGGAGGACCATCCACAGGAAGGTCGTTCAGATCCCTCAAAAAATCACACTAAAGGCAAATAAACAGTGTTCATAGCTTACCACTCTCAAAGCAACGACAAAGGAACCAAGACATGTACTTCTCAAAGGAAGATGCTAGGGGGGTAAAGCAACCTCATGACGACCCACTGGTCATCATGATCATGATCGAAGGTTTCAACGCAAGGAGAGTTCTGGTAGATAATGGGAGCTCAGCGGACATTATTTACCTGTCCGCCTTCTAGTAATTGAAGGTAGACCCAAAAAGACTTCGTCCTTTTGAATCCCCTCTCGTTAGCTTCAGTGGAGACAAGGTGTACCCCCGTGGAATAGTGACGTTAACGGTCACAATCGGCTCATATCCTCTCCAGGTAACCAACAAACACAATTTTTTGGTTGTAGATTCACCTTCGTCTTACAATGTGATCATAGGACGACCTACCCTTAACCGCTGGAAAGCTACTACTTCCACATACTGCCTGAAGGTAAAATTTCCAACAGAACAAGGGGTCGGAGAAATAAGAGGAGATCAAGTGTTGGCAAGAGAGTGTTACCAGGCCGTCCTGGCCTCGAAAGAAAACCATACGTGGGTACTCGAAGATAAGACACCTGAGATCGTGGAGAAGCTAGAAACAGTAGAGCTGGTCAAAGGGGATCCATCAAAGATGACTCAAGTAGGGATGGATATAAACCTGAGGACGAAGGAAGGAATCATCAATTTCCTGAAAAACAATCTTGATGTATTTGCTTGGAGTCATGAAGATATGCCAGGGATTCCGGTAGACATCATCCAACATTGCCTAAATGTAGACCCGGAAAAGAAGCCCGTCCAGCAGAAAAGAAGGGTCTTTGCCCCTAAACGAAACAAAGCGGTGATGGACGAAGTGAGCAAACTACTTGCTGCAAACTTTATTCGAGAAGTTTACTATCCGGAGTGGTTGGCCAATGTCATCATGGTCAAGAAGGCAAATAGGAAATGGAGGATGTGCGTCGACTTCACGGATCTAAACCAAGCCTGCCCAAAAGATAGCTTCCCCTTGCCCAGAATTGACCAGCTAGTAGACTCTACCACCGGGCACAAGCTTCTCACTTTCATGAACGCATTTTCGGGGTATAACTAGATACAGATGGCCGAAGAAGATCAAGAAAAAACTGCCTTTATCACTAGCCAAGGGCTTTATTGCTACAGGGCCATGCCTTTTGGTTTGAAGAATGCAGGGGCCACATACCAAAGATTGGTAAATCAGATGTTCAGGAAACAAATCGGGAGAATTGTGGAGGTGTACGTCGACGATATGCTTGTCAAGAGCAAAGAGGGAGAGGATCACTTGGACGACCTTAAGGAGACATTCAACATGCTCAAACAGTACAACATGAAGTTAAACCCCTCCAAATGTGCTTTCGGAGTTTCCTCAAGGAAGTTCCTTGGGTTTATGGTTTCACGAAGGGGAATTGAAGCAAATCCTGAAAAAGTAAGAGCCATCCTCGAGATGTCTTCGCCAAGGACAACTAAAGAAGTACAATCGCTCACAGGAAGAGTAGCAGCCCTCAACAGGTTCGTCTCGAGGGCAACGGACAAGTGCCTCCCTTTCTTCAAGACCTTGAAGAAGGTGTTTGCCTGGACGGAGGAATGTGAGACAGCATTCCAAGAGTTGAAGCAATACTTGAGTAATCCCCCACTCTTGAGTCCGTCCAAAGAAGGCGAAGATTTGTCCTTATACTTGGCAGTGTCTGTCACGGCAGTAAGTACAGCCTTAATCAGGGAAGAAAACAAGATACAACTTCCTGTGTATTACGTCAGCCAGGCCTTCCAGGGAGCTGAGGCTCGATATCCACGAATAGAAAAGATCACCTTCACCCTAATAGTGGCCTCAAGAAAACTTCATCCCTACTTCCAGGCTAACCCAATCAAAGTAATGACGGACCAGCCCATCAAGAAAGCAATGAACAAACCCGAGGCAGTTAGACGAATGGTGCAATGGGCAATCGAACTCTGCCAGTTCGATATCGAATACTGCTCGTGAACAGCCATAAAAGCTCAAGCGTTAGCGGATTTTATAGCAGAATTCACCATCAACGAGCAAGAAGAAGACCGGGAAGAAGTTTGGACGATCAAATCGTCCACACAAAAAGGTGGTGGGGCAGGCATCGTTATTGTCTCCCCAAGAAGATGTTCTCAAATATGGGGTCTAGCTGGAATTCCCCGTAACCAATAACAAAGCAGAGTATGAAGCTCTGCTAACAGGGCTCAGACTAGCTCAGGCATTGGGAGCTGAAAATATTGTGATCAAGAGCGACTCACAGCTCGTCATAGGACAAGCCAGAGGGGATTTTGAAGCAAAGGAGACAAGGATGCAAAAATATCTTAAACTGACGAATCAGCTGGTAAGCAACTTTAGTCGTGTGGAGTTTATACAGATTCCACGGGAACAGAATGCAGAAGCCAATGAAGTAGCACAGAACGCATTAGCAGATGTCCAGGACAAGACAAATGATTGGAAACTAGAAGAACAAAACCTCCCCAGCATCAAAGAGTTGCGAACCTTCTCTGTGCATACCTGCCAGGGATGGACGAGTCCAATTTTTTCTTTCCTTAAGGATGGATGACTACCATCAAACACTGAAGAAGCCAAGAAAATCCGAAAATGAGTTGCCCGATTCACAATATTGAATGACCAACTTTATAGAAGAGGCTTTTCCCAACCCTACTTGAGATGTATAGAAGACGAAGAAGCCAGATATGTCCTCGAGGAGGTACATGGAGGAATTTGTGGTGATCATCTGGGGTCAAAGTCCCTCGTCAAGAAGATTATGAAGACAGGTTACTTCTGGCCAACGATGCAGCAAGATGCAGCAGACTTTGTGAAGAAATGTGACAGTTGTCAAAGATATGGGAATGTTCAACAAGTCCCAGGAGAAAGAATGACGAGCATTTCCTCACCCTGGCCATTTGCACAATGGAGGATCGATATCATGGGCCCCCTACCACAAGGAAAGAGACAAATGAAATTCCTACTCGTCGCGATTGATTATTTCACAAAGTGGGTCGAAGCAGAAGCTCTTGCAACAATCACAGAAGCTAAGGTGCAAAACTTTGTATGGAAAAATATTGTTTGCAGGTTCAGGATCCCGAGGACGATCATCTCAAACAATGGTTGTCAGTTCGATTGTCAAGAGTTCAGGTCATTTTGCTCGAACCTAGGTATCAAGAACCAGTATTCTTCACCAGGACATCCTTATGCCAACGGACAGACGGAAGTAACTAACCGAACCTTGCTCAAGATTATCAAGTCTCGGTTAGTGGGGGCAAAGGGAGCATGGCCCGAGGAACTGCCAGGCGTCCTATGGGCTTACAGGACGACGGCAAGAACACTAACAGGAGAAACTCCTTTCAACCTAACATACGGCATAGAAGCAGTCATCTTAGTCGAAGTAGGGCTCACTAGCTTCAGAAGGGAGTTTTTTGACGAAAAAAGCAATGATGACCAACTTAGGCTAAACCTGGATTGCCTGGACAAAGTCAGGGACTAAGCCTCCTAGAGAATGGCCAAGTACTAGCAGAAGATGGCAGGATACTACAATCAAAGAGTGAAATTGAAAAGATTCAGCATCGGTGACCTCGTCCTCTTGAAAGTAACTCCTGCAACAAAAGATCCTGCACAAGGCAAACTAGGTCCAACATGGGAAGGACCTTACCGAATCGTCCATTATTCAAGACGAGGGAGTTACCACCTAGAGGACCTAAAGGGAAAGAAGCTACCTTGTCCCTGGAATGTCGAGCATCTAAAGAGGTATTACGAAGAAAAATCCAAGGTCTGATTGTAAGCAGTTTTTTGATACTTTAATTCCATACTTTCTATTAACATAATTCGATCCTATGCTTTCTACTACAAGTTATGTATTTAAGCAAAATTGTATAAGTAATCATTTAGGACTTTATAAGTGATCGTTCAGCATTTCAATAGCATCGTTCAGTAATTCTCGTGTCCTAATTATCTTTTCAAAACCTAAAACGGCTATTCGTCTAGATCAAAAAGACAATAAAATCCCTTCAAAGGATACACATCGTCCAGATCGAAAAGACAGCAAAATACGTTCGAAGAAGGAACATCGTCTAGACCAAAAAGATGATAAAATCCCTTCAAAGGATACACACTGTCTAGATCGAAAAGACACCAAAATACCTTTGAAGAAGGCACATCGTCTAGATCAAAAAGACGACAAAATTCCATCAAGGGATGTCCATCGTCCAGATCAAAAAGACGATGAAATTCCCCCAAAGGATATACATCACCCAGAAAAAAAAGATGGCGAAAGTCCATACATCGTCCAAGAACACTCCAACAAAAATCATCTAGGTCCACAGACAGACGAAGAAAATAAATCCTTCAAGGGACGAGGAGGTAATTTCAACACAAATTTTTGTAAGTCTACGGAGGAAAACGTTGAAACAAGTATGGAAAGTAGCAACGAATATAATATATATATATATATATATATGCTCAAAGATGCAAATTGTTCCCAAAAAAAAAAAAACCCCAAAAACATACGGGGACCAAAAAGAGTGTTCATTCAAAAAGCCCAAAACATGCAGGGCACATAAAAAATATACAAAAGTACTAAGCGATTATGCAGGAGGGGCATCATCACCACCCTCATCAGCTGTAGGAGGATCCTCACCAGAAGCCATAGAAGCTTGAGCCCCCAGGGCAGCCTCGTCCGCCTCAATTTCTTTATCTACAGCTTCAAAATCCAGATCGTCCAGATTCACTCCTTGTCCATGCTTGATCAAATATCTTCTCAATAATTCGAACCCCTTGAAGTACCACTGGAACAAGATAGTGTTGTATTCATCGGTTGTCTGAAAGGCAAGGACGGCCTTGGCCACAACAGCTTTCATCCTTTAACCCGCGGACGCAAGGAGCTCGTCCTTCTGCTTTATTGATATCTTTTCAGCCTCAAGCTGCTCAGTTAGAACCTTGACCTGCTCCTTGGAAGTGTTGTGGGCGTCCATTGCTGCAGCCAGATCATTCCGCGATCCCGATGCCTCAGCCTCCAGAGCCTCCACTTTTGAAGTGGCCATAACAGCCTTCTCTTCGTTCGCCAGAAATTGAGAAGTAAGATGCATCGTCTCTCCCAGCACCTAAATAGTGATAACTTGAGTTATTCAAAAAAAAAAAAAAAAAAAAAAAAAAGGAAGAAAAAAGAAGAAGAGAAAGATAAGGCAGAAACAATTCACCTGCACGAGCTTGTGAACATGTTGGTTCACCATCTCATAGGAGGGCACAAGGGAAATCTCCTTAATCTCATCAGGAGTTAAAAGCTTGTTCGCTCGAGCCACGACGGTCGCGGCGTTAGCCCAAATGCTAGAACCCATTTTTTCTTTACCTTTGTGCATCATCTTCCGCCTCTTAGGGTCAGGAACCTCTTCAATAGAAATTGCAGGAGAAGCTGTTTGCCCTTCGTCCAAAGTAGGGGTGGATGAACCCCCCTCAGCCATCTCTTTCTCTTTCTCTTTCTCTTTTTCCCTCTCTTTATCAATAAATTTCAAAGTCTTTTGTCCAATGCTGGAAAGGGGTTCATTCTTCTTCCCCTTGATTTTCGCGTACATATCCTTATTAAACTTGCTCGTCATTTCTACACCAAGAAGTAAAGAAAGTTAAAATAAGAAAGTAAAGAAGGACGATCGTACTTATCAAAGCTACTCACGTTTTCGTTGCTCCCGGTCAATTAATTTGAGGATGAAGAATGAAGGCTCAAGCCCTAGACAGTGACGAGCCAAAGTTCGCGGATCAACCAAATCGTCAAAATCATCAATTGTTTGTGCGTATTTAATTGCTTCCTGAACCCTTTCCTCAAATTGGCTCTCAAGCTCAGGACGCTCCTTCACTGTATAACAGGGAAAATCACGCAAAGTCATAAGGACGATCAAAAATAGCCACAATACAAAAGGAGAATAAAGAATAAAAGACAAACGCACTAAGACGAGGAATCTCCCACCGGCGCAGCAACCTAGGGACATTCCCCCAAAAGTCATCGGATAAGGTTTCCCAACCATCGCCTGACACAAAAAAGTACCTAGACTTCCAGTAACGGAAGGACAAAGGAAGGTTAACTACAAGGCGAGATCTCCTATCCCAGGGAACAAATTCGTAATACCCAAATTCCTTAGACTCTTTCAGACGATAGAGATGGGTAAACTCATTTAGGGTAATCATGTCTCCATCTGCGATGGTCGTCCAAATCACCATACAACTTATGATAATTCTCCAAGAATTAGGCATAAGTTGCCCGGGGGCAATCTACAGGTGATCAAGGAGCTCTATAATGAAAGGATGGACGGGGAATCTTAAACCACACAGAAAGGCTGCTTCATAAAAGCAAACCTCACCATCAGCGAAGGCACAAGCCTTTTCGCCCTTCCTCAGAAGACGAACCCTAGTTTCCCCAGGAAAATGAAATCTATCCCTGAATTTTTTGAAGACGTCTACCTTTAAGTCACACTCTTCCTTAAGAGCATGAAAAGGACGAGGAGTAACAATAGAAGTAGAGGGAAGAGTGGACAAAGAAGGAACGGAGGTAGCCGCGTCCGCAACGACCCTGTCCACAACTGTGCCAGAAGACCAACTCCTCTCCTGACCACTCGATCTCATAGTGGAACCCATTTTTTCCCTCCTAAGGACCCTACGGATAGATTTAAACCAAGAAAAAGACTGTAGCAATAATGGATACAGATCACCTAACACCAATTCCAAGCCACTACCCCCCACCACAAAATCCCCAATTTGTGGGTATCTGTCATCGGAAGAATCTAATAGTCCTCCTAAGTGAGCAAAAAGAAAGGCGATGGAGGGAGGAATACGTCTAAACTCAGTATAATCCACCATTAAGGAAAGATATGCATTTCGAAGAAACAAAATAAGAACAACATTTCGAAGAAGGAAAGTACAAAGCAAAGAAATATAAAACAGCAAAAAGGAAAGAAAACGTAAAGGAAGGGATACACACCTGAAAAAAAGGGAAGAAAATTGCAAATGACTAGACAACAGCAGCGGTGAACTCAGAAAAATCAAGTAACAGAGGAAGCAGAAAGAAAAGCTAAAACTCAGAGAAGCCAAGTATTAGAGGAAGGTAAAAAGATGAAGAGAAATGAAAGAAAAACAAAGTGTTGGAATGTGCTTTGGAAATTGTGGGAAACTGAAAAGGTATTCACCGGGAGCAAAACCTCCTCACCGATCAGAATTGGACACGTGGCCACAATGCGTGCCACGCTGCCATAAGGCAATTAATGCGGAGAACACATCCCCAAGGGTTAAAAAAAAAAAAAAAAAAAAACTTCTCACATTCCTAAGACTGTTCAAACTATGGACGACCTTGGAATGAGGGGGCAGCTGATAGTCCCAAAAATATAATCGTTCACACGATAAGGACGATCTGTAAGCATGACCCCAATGTCGACACAGTTTAAGGGGATTGCCTGACAATGACCTGGCCATCGTCCTTCAATCAAGACAAGCCGTTACAAAAATAGCAATGAATATTGATGCCATTGAAGGTGTATCTGTCAACTTAACACCTGGTACAAGCGTTACAGATTCTGCAATAACACCATCATTATTATAGAACCAATGGCTAGAAGAGAAAGGAAATCACCTATATATATTCATAAACAAGAGTCCAGAAAGGTACGGAAAACACTTACTAGAGATTTCACTTACTAAAGCTATATCATCTTCCTTTGTTTCGAGGCTTTTTCTAACTTTGGCATCGGAGGCTCTGTGGCTGGTGCCACACCGGTGACCACATTCTTTGTAGTTTGAGGTGTTTCAGGGTCTGGAACGATTGTAGACGATCACGGTCTGGACGAACATCTCTACTGACGATCCTAGCATCATCAGTTTAGTTTACAACCTTTTCTATAAGAGTTTATAAAGGGTTCGTCTTTATGAATTGTTGTTTAGTGTTTAGTTTACACTTTATTTACGGTCTTCAACATTCTAAGACTCTTAACATGAGTTACAATAGATACTTTGACACAGTTTATCAACTCTTTTTAACAAATATAGATATGACAAGTTTTTTACGTGTAGTATATTAGGTTCTCCAATGACTTTAAGCACATGATTGTATTAATCGATTAAAAAAAACAAATTTATATTTTCCCAAAACAATAAAATTCAATACAATAAACTATAATGCTAGTCAAATTTGACCTGTAGCTAGAAATTACTTTGGCTAGTCTAAGAAAAAAAAACTATGTAGCATACATGGGTTTTTATTTTTTATTTTAGATTTGTTAATAAAATTTTAATTAGACTCTCAGGATGATTAGTACATTGCTAATTAATCCTCTTAGTGAGGGATTTAATGGGTTTTAAAGAGGAGCAATGATTCTCTCATATTCGTTAGTGTACATCATCCATACACATCATGACATCACTCATTTTATATTTTAAATATGAACATCAATAAAAAAAAAAATGTATACATCGCATGAGAAATTTGAATATTATATATGCAAAGTGTAAAACAATGAGTGTGACAATATTTTTCGTTTAAAGAATGGGCTACAAGCAGATTTGGATCCAATAAAACTTCATGGTCTTAAAAGAGTTTATAGTACCGCATCATCTATACACATCATGACATCACCCATTTTATATTTTAAATATGGACATTAATAAAAAAAAATGTATACATCGCATGAGAAATTTGAATATTATATATGCAAAGTGTATAACAATGAGTGTGACACAATATTTTTCGTTTAAAGAATGGGCTACAAGCAGATTTGGATTCAATAAAACTTCATGGTCTTAAAAGAGTTTATAGTACCACATTATTAATTCATTCAAGCTCATAAGTCTGACAGAAATTTCATAGTAACATATTATCATTTCATTCAGTACCCCATAACAGATACCCCAAAAAAACCAATTCATGAGACAGCCGAACGGGCTTCTAGGGATCAAAAAATTCCCAAGGCTTTGCAATCAAGACATACTTCAACCTTTAAATCTCAAATTTTCCTGACCCTATGCATAGTTCTGTTTATAATCGTCTCTAGTCTTTCGAGGTTTACAATTTAGGCGCATCAATCTCACCTCTGAGGGCAATTACATCGGAACAAATCTACTGTTATCCCCAAAGCTCTTGAAAATGTAAAGGTCTTGAATTTTAGAAACACGCAGATTTTAAAAATCATGAACTGAAAATGTGACCGTTGAGCTATAAGAAATCCACAAATGAGAAATATACGTTATAAATTGAATTTGATAAAACTTTTTTTTTATTGGTAGAAATTGAAAAAACTGTATCTAAACAAAAAGAAGTTTTTAAAGTAGAAATTGCTAATTGCCAAAATCCCATTTAACAAATTATTTATATATTTTATCTATAAAGCCAAGAGTGCAGAGGCAGATCAGAATTGTGGTAAAAGAAAAAAATTGTTCAGATTTATGAGTCAGTGTCGGTACCCTGTTCAAAGAACGGTATCATCAAGTATAGAAATAGAATAGATTAGAAAGTATTACCGAACAGTAGTAATTTTACAAGTATAAGTGTTTGTGGGGTATGAAGGGTAAAGGTCGGGTTCAAATTTTCAGATAGAATTTCTATCTACTAAAAAAAAAAAAAGAGAGACTAGAAAGGAAGTGACTGTATTGTAGCCTGGGTGAACCCAGCAACAAGGGTTTTTCTATAAATCTATATTGTATCTCCACCACAGACAACAATTTGAACGGCTGATTCATCAATCATCATTCTTCTTTCTCTCTCTCTCTTTTTTTTTTTTTTTTAAGGATAAAATTTATCATCAACTATCTTTGATACGTAGTACAGTATACAAGTGTGGGGTGCACCACACACGAATGTATAAATTCCCCAATAAATAGCACATCCGACGGTTTTGGTTTTTGACATCATTGAAAAAGACTTTTACATGACATGGTACATGAAAATCAACGGTAAGCATTAACTTTATAATATTCAAACACAGATCTTTGGATTAAGGTGGCCAAATTTTGTAGCATGCCACGTGTCACGGAAGAATCAACCCATGTCTCCCACCCATAGTGCCATAGAGCGTATTCATTCATTCTTTCTTCCTTTCTTTTCTTTCTAGACTCTAGAACGAATTCAAACTATTCATATTACCTTCAACTTAAAAAAAAATTAATAATAATATTCTACCTAAAAGAGTAGGGTAGACACATGAAAGGAGAGGAGTAATTGTAGCTAGTGATGCTAAGATTCTACAAATAAGTTAACGATGTTCCAATAGTATTTATATATAAAAAAAATTTAGAAATTTTTTTATGAAAAAAGAAAAAAATAATTTATTTTTTTACTAATTTTTATATATTTTTTTATTAAAGTAGTATTATTTTTTTTTAAAATGATCAATTAACAAATGTCCTAAGGACACCAGTTAACTTGACCTTATAATCTTTATATACAAATTGATGTGTTACCTTTTTTTAATTTAAAAAAAAAATCTAATATACATTAATCTTGTTTTTGAAATCTACCAAATAACATTTATTGTCACATTGGTTCGTAAAGATTATGTTGTAACATTTGTATTCATAAATGGCTTTTGTTTAACTAATTTCTAGAGAGTAGTGGTTAATGTGCATTTAATACTTTATTAAAAATATATATTTTTTTGTATTTTTTTTTTCAAAAAAATCATTTCAAAATGTACACATATACTATTATAAAAGGTCAAATGCTATCATAAATCATTAACAAGTGTGTTTTCTTCTTTGAAAATGTTTAGTAGAGCTTATAATTTAACATTTAATAATCTTTAACATGTGCCCTTTGACCACCCGGACCTCTTTTTTAATTGTGGTTATCCATTCTTCTTAATTACAACATTATTTAAATGTTTGCCTTCGAATATATATATATATATATATACACATATATAATCAATTAAAGTATTAGAAAACAACTTAATTTGATATTAATTTATATTTATTTTACCATCTGGAATTTATGTCAATATGAACACAATAACTAAATTTTGTCACATTAACAATAATTTAAATAGATACCAAAATTATGATAATCAATGATTGTTTAAATACTGATGACATGACAATATTCAATCCACTCATTTTAAAATGAATTGATAGCATTTTAGGAAGTTTATACTTTATAGTGGAACTACCTTAAAATTCCAAAGGATCCTAATCCGATACAAAAGTAATATTTAAACAATCAAAGGAAAAAATAAAGAGCTCGATGTGGAATGAATCTCAAAAGTAGATTAGCTAAAATAGGAAAATATGTTTTGAGGTAGTATTTTTTGTGCATAACGGTTACATGTAACTCCCTCTCACATGAGATGCAATCTCATTGCATTACAAGCAACTATTACAAAAAATGATAAATTCTTTTTTTTTTTTTTTTTTTGAGAAACATGATAAATTCTTTTTTATTTTATTTTTTTGAGTTGTGACCCACATTATCCAGACCAATTAAGTAAGGCTAAACAAACAGCTTTGAATACAACCTACCCTTTTTAAAGGCAATGTGTAAGTGCCTATGTGGCTCTATGTGAAAATTACTATATTATACAAAAATTTGAAAAAGCACATGGCAAGGTAACCGTTAAGGGGGGGGCAAGGGCACGCAAAAGAACGCGACTTTTCATCTTGGAGATCCAACGGCTACCATTCACTAGCCGTTAGATTTAAAAAATTTGTATAGAGGACCATATAATATCCGCTGTAATTGCGTCTCAATTTCGCTTATAGAGTTTGTACTTTTCCTTTTTCCCTTTTCTTTCTTGTATAAACCCTTCCCCAAAAACCTAAAAGATTCAGAGAGAGAGAGAGAGAGGTTGAGGGTCTCGATGGAGTTTTCTGAGTAGTCTCTCTCTCTTAATTTTTTTGTGTTTCCAAGATCAAAGCAAAAGAGGGCATTCGGAACTGTGATTTTTGGTTATTTGGGTTCTTCTATTTGTTTGATCGGAAATAGGTAATGGGAATCCGTGGAAATCTTGGTTTTTTGTTACTGGGTTTTTGAATTTTACGATATGGGTCTTGCTTGTTAATCTTAGTTCTTGATTGGTTCTTCTTCTTCTTCTTCTTCCTTTTTTTTTTTTTTGGTTGCTAGTTCTTTCTTATTCGAAGGTTTCTGTGTTCTTTCTCAACTTTAATTGTTGATTTGCAATCTGGGTTTTGTGTTTTATAATCAAATTTTGATTCTTTATATTTTTGGATTTGATAGAGAAATGGCTGGATCGGACGAGAACAATCCGGGCGTGATCGGACCCAGAAATCTTCAAGGTACTTGACCCGGATTTGAATTTCTTTTTTCCTCTATTGGGTTTGTGCTTTTTGTTCTTGAATTTTTAAATTTACGCTCAGAAACCCTAGTCTGAAAATTTTGTTTTCTATTTGTTTATTGTGATTTAGAGGAGGGATTTCGTGCTGGAGGTGGAAAATTGGTTTCGGGAATCGGGCACAACCGGAGAGCATTGAGCAGCATCAACAGGAATATAATAGGAGCTCCTCCATACCCTTGTGCAGTCAACAAAAATGCCTTTTCAGAGTAAGCACTTAAAACCCTAGTGTCTGTTTGGTTCATTTTGAAAAAGTAGAAGCAAATGAAAGATTAAAATGTTGTGTGTCAAAATGGGTGCATTAGACTTTGTAGAATAGAAGATTTATTTTATTGGAAATTTGTTTCTTCCTTTTCTACTTTTGATCTTTTACAATCTTTGATTACTTTCTGAGTAAATTTATTTATTTTTATTATATTCAGAAAACAAGCTGACTTCAATAAGAAACCATCTATTCCGGTACATCGGCCAATTACTAGGTCAGTTGTCTTCTCCATAATTTTTGTAATGTTCAAAATTTTTCTTTTCTCTCTGGCTTTTTTTGATTTTGGTACTTTTTTAGGAAGTTTGCTGCAGAGCTATCCAACAAGCAGCAAGTTATACCTGAGGTACTGTTTCCGTAAACATAGAAGGCTGATTAATTTTTTTAATTTGAGTACATAGGGTTCAGTATGAGATTGGATTGATGTATAATTGCATTAACAGGAAACTAAGAAACCAGGACAATTAGCCCCAAAGCCAAGTGAGTTTGAGGATTGTACCATTATAGATGCAGAAGACGACGGAGAGTCTAGTGACTTTTCTGCGCCAATGTTTGTGCAACACACTGAAGCAATGTTGGAGGAGATCGATCGGATGGTATTTTCCTCTCTCCCCTTCCCTTTTTAATTTTTTTTACTGCATATCATTTTAAACTTTTGGTTGGAATGGCATTAATGTTTTAATTTACTGCAGGAGGAGGTAGAAATGGAAGACATAGATGATGAGCCAGTTTTTGACATAGACAGCTGTGATAAAAAGAACTCGTTTGCAGTTGTTGAGTATATCGATGATTTATATACAAATTACAAGAAAGCAGAGGTGATGTAGAATCTACTCTACCTGCTTCATTTGAGTTTCACAAAACCCTCTTGTCCAACATTATTCAGAGCTTTTCTGTTTAAATCATCAAACTGCTTTTTTGTTTAAGTCTTAATTTCTTCTATGTCTCTATTAATGAATCAATTTGTCATATATTTGGAGGATGATTTCCAAATAGTTAACTATTAGCCAAAAAGAGTATATCTAAAATTTTAAATGTTATATTGTAGGTGAGAGCTTTAATAGGGTAAATAATTTTTGGTTGATGTAGTGTTGGCTTGAAGCCGATGTTACTTAAAAAATTCTGGAAGATTGTCAAAGGAAAGTGATAAAATAAAATCTTGGAAGGTTTTTAAATTTAGGTGGGAGTTATTGGTCCTAGATGAATTTGACATAAGATGGTTTTGTTTGATGATTAGCTGGTGATGATGGATGGAAGAGTATATAAATTTGATACTTGGAAAATTTACTAATGTTGTTGTTCAATATGTTCTTGCAGAGTTCTAGCTGTGCCCCATCACACTATATGACACATCAATCTGATATTAACGAGAGGATGAGAGGTATTCTCATCGATTGGCTGATTGAGGTACATAAAATGTTGTGTTTTAGTGGCTTAAATTTATGAGATGAATATTTGATTTCATGTAGTTTAATTGAAATCACTAACAATTGAATGAATATGATTACAGGTGCACTACAAGTTTGAACTGATGGATGAGACCTTGTATCTTACTGTAAACCTGATTGATAGATTCTTAGCTGCTCAACCAGTGGTGAGGAAGAAACTTCAGCTGGTTGGAGTGACAGCAATGCTTCTTGCTTGCAAATATGAAGAAGTTTCAGTTCCAGTTGTGGAGGATTTTATTGTGATATCTGACAAGGCTTATAGCAGAAAAGAAGTACTTGAAATGGTATATATAACTAAAAGCATTTATCTTTTACATTTTCTAAACATAGTCAGATTTAGAATATATGATTTACTTGTATGCCTGCAGGAGAAGTTAATGATCAATACCCTACAGTTCAATCTGTCAATTCCCACACCATATGTTTTTATGAGGAGGTTTCTCAAAGCTGCTCAAGCTGACAAGAAGGTGTGTATATGACATAAATAAACTAAAATTGCACACACTCTGTATGTATTTGGCAATGATTTTGATTAAACAGATTTTATTGTCTCTACCAGCTTGAGCTACTGTCATTCTTCATCATCGAGCTGTGCCTGGTTGAGTATGAGACACTTAAGTTTCCACCTTCTTTGTTGGCTGCTGCTGCAATATATACAGCCCAATGTACTCATTATGGGTGTAAGCAGTGGAGTACAACCTGTGAGTGGCACACCAGCTACTCGGAGGAGCAACTGCAGTAAGTGTTTATTCTTTCTTTTATACCATTAGCTGAAGTTTGCGAATCATATGCAATATAGACTAGATGCATTTTTACTGAATGGTGGTGTATCTTATCCATGTGTAGGGAATGCTCAAGGTTGATGGTTAATTTCCATCAGAATGCTGGGTCTGGGAAGCTCACAGGTGTTCACCGGAAGTATAGTACATCAAAGTATGGTTATGCTGCAAAAACTGATCCTGCTAACTTTCTGTTAGAGGCCAGATACTAGCAAAATGCTCAAGAAACAGATGATTCATCATCACCAATCAAAGGAGAGTAACATTTATTAGGCAAATGGGGGGATGGGGCGTGTATTTGAGCAACATAAGTTGCCCCTGGGGTTCTTGAACATATTCTAATTTGGCACTCTCAAATTCAATCTTTTATTCTATGCTTTATTTGAACATAGCTAGATTTTTCCCCTTCTTCTTCTTGTAGAGGAAAATAATTTTCCATGTTTTGTTCTGTTATGATCGATGAAATGAATGTTCATTTGTTTTTTTCTTTATAATCAAATTGTGAGGTTGCTTATAGCAGACACAACATTCCTGCTTGTTGTGTACAGTGTTACCATTATCACAGATGTCTTAAAAATAAAACTACTGTGTGCATGATGACCTGCCTTGGGTTCTTGAACATGTTCTTTTTTTTGAGAAACCGACCCCAAAAACCAGGGGAAGGGAGATACTATTCATTAATAATTTCTGCTAAGTAGTCAGCAGCACAAAATACAGGAATTTCCTCAATCCAGGTACAAAAAGGAGAGAATTTACAGGCTGCTCTGGCTAAGTTATGGGCGACTTTGTTCCCCTGTCTTCGAGTGTGCCTAAACACCACTTTCCTGAAACGAGTAGCTAGGGACTTTATGTCTGAAAGGATATGACCGAAGCTTGCAGCTGAGTAAACATCACTCGTCATAGCGCGGATGGCAATGTCAGAATCACCCTCCAGGATGATGTGATCAAAGGTGAGCTCTTGTGCGAAGATAAGAGCCCTCCTTGCTGCCAACACTAACACCATCTCCACCGAAGTGGGCAGAGGAATAACTTGTGTTAATGCAGCCATAACTAGACCATGGTCGTTGCGGATGATGATACCCAAACCAGCTTCGTTTTTTTCCTGAAAGACGGCGCCATCAAAATTGATTTTGAACCAGTCCATGGGGGGAGGCTCCCATTTAGTTTGTGGACGGGTAGAAAGAGGAGATGGTTCAACTGTATGAGCATGCTGAAATTCCATAAGAGCATCGCGTGCCAAAGAGTTAAGTAGACGCAAATTGGGTTCTTGAACATATTCTAATTTGGCATTCTCAAATTCAATCTTTTATTCTATGCTTTATTTGAAACATAGCTAGATTTTTCCGCTTCTTCTTCTGCTGCTGCTTCTTGTAGAGGAAAATAATTTTCCATATTTGTTCTGTTATGATCGATGAAATGAATGTTCATTTGTTTGTTTCTTTATAATCAAATTGTGAGGTTGCTTCTAGCCAGACACAACATTCCTGCTTCTGTTGTGTACAGTGTTACCATTATCACAGATGCCTTAAATATAAAACTACTGTGCGCGTGACCTGCCTGGGTTCTTGAACATATTCTATAATTTGGCACTCTCAAATTCAATCTTTTATTCTATGCTTTATTTGAACATTGCAAGATTTTTTCCCCTTCTTCTTGTTCTTCTTCTTCTTGTGGAGGAAAATAATTTTCCATGTTTGTTCTGTTATGAATGATGAAATGAATGTTCAGCTTCTTTAAAATCAAATTGCTTCTAGCCACACAACATTCCTGCACCATTGTCCACACAGATGACTAAAAAATAAAACCGCTGTGTGCGCAAGATCACCTGCTAGTAGTGAAAGTTTTCCCGTTTGAACAGTATGGAGTTGTGTTTTTGGTTTCCTGTTATGATTATATTCTCTGTTTTTAAAATAGAATAAAGCAAAAGCGCAGAATTCCGTTGCCGGGACTTGAACCCGGGTCTCTCGGGTGAGAGCCGAGTATCCTAACCAACTAGACTACAACGGAGTGTTGAGAGCAATGCCCGACGTGTATTACTTATACTCTTTTATAATTTTAGCGAAAATAATCAAAATACTATTTTAAGATTTTACAGTCGCTTATATTTAAATATTTTAACATTGATTTGATCATTATCAAAATATAATAATCAATTTGGTCTCTTATATGTTGATAGTAGTCTAAAGTTGGAACACTTGAAAGTTATGTGGCAACTAAAAAAAAAAAATAAAAAAATACACTAAAGTACAAACTACACCTTTAACATAGAGGAGTTTTTGGATTTTATTATTTTAAATTTTACATCTTAAAATTATATTTCCGTTTGTATTAACAATCCCCTGTAACTTTTTGGTGATATGTCCATTAAAAATCACATAAGCTTATGTAGTGTATTAATTAATCAATCAAATCGTGGCTGAAGTTAAACTATTCCAAGTTATATAAACTAATGTATAGCTTCGTACATATGAACAAATGTAATTAAAAATAATTACCGCAAAAATTAAAAACTTAGGTAAACATGTAGCAGAAAATTAGATACCAATTAAAATCTAATTTATAGTCTAATTAAATTTGGATTCTTCGATTTTTACCTTCAATAATTCATTTGGTGCAAAAATTAAATTGGACAAGTAGCGCAAAATTAAGAATCCAATTAAAATTAAATTGAATTTTTTCTGATTTTTGGTTATTAATAATTTTATATATATATATATATATATAACTTAAAAACTTAAAATAATTAAAATAAAAATAAAATAACAAAGATAAAATAATGCAATATTTTCCTTAGACAATTTCTAGAGTCTTTTGGGTAAATATTACTAAATTTGAAACATATTTGCGTTATAGGTACTTGTAGGGACCAGGTTTTAGAGAGTGGACCCAAACCCAGTTTCCCCGCAATGAATTTATAGAGAATGGACTCAAGAACTAGGCGTTAGTGAGAAGTGCAACAACCATGCATGATTGCATGTAGATTGGATAGCTTGAACGTGAATTGGGGTGAGTAATAATGCTCCTCGGACGTGCTTTCTAGGACTTGGAGTTCTTATAATTTCTTTTTCAAGACTGACTACAAAGTTCTCTCAGAGAATATAGATTGCTACAATATTCCTTAGATCATATTTTTTCTCCTCCCCTTTTAGGAGGGGTTCCTTACATTATATACCCCTCTCCCAGTCGATCCTAACCCTACATTTGTAGAGGGATTAGGCCATCACTCGAGTGCCTGTCCCATCAGCCACCTTCCCATTCTCTCTGTGGGTGGCAGCAACCAAGGTGGCACTGTTGAGGCGTCCCCTCCTCATTAATGCGGCCAGGACATTAGTTGTGGGCATTTAATGTGGAGGTGACAGTTCATCTGGGACTTGCTCCTCCACCATGCTTCCATGTCCGGTATTTGGTACTTGCTGTTTGCTCCTTGGATGCTCGGGGAGGTTCCCTTTGGTGGCGCGCTGCTTGTTCGTTTTCGGATCTTGGAATTCCGAGGAAGTTATCATCCTCGGCACTGATTCCTGGGCAGCTAGGCATTACACTTCAGTCCTCGGACCTTGGACGCGTCCTCGGCATGGGCTTTGGGCCTGGTTTGAAGTGGGCCGGGGTTGCCTGACTATTTCTGGCCCCACAATACTGTTACAAGTTAATTAAGGAAATGAGGAGAGAGATTGAATTTCGGCAACAGTGTTGCCGAAATTCAAGAAAAAGTAGGAGAGAGAATGAGAAAAATGGAGGAGAGAGAAAAGCTTGAATTATGGCAATGACATTGCCGTAATTCATTCTGCCCAATTTTCCTCAACTGCCCGGATGTGTGAGTGTGAAAAGTGCCCTGACCGGTTGAGTGCCCAAAAAAAAAAAGTAATTGTGGCAATGGTATTGCCGAAAATGGTAGGGGAAAAAAAAAGTGAATGCCAAAATTTGGGGAAGAATTAAAGAAAAATATAATGTGCTACGTACACAATATTTTTACAATAAATCACAGGTAACTAGTTATTATTAGTTCAAATTTAAATTTAACATTGAGATTACTATTTTAATATAACAATAACAACAAGTAACAACATGATACTTAGAATTTGTTGTAAAAATGTTGTAAAAATTGTGTGCACTTATTATTTCTTAAAAAAAAAAAAGTGTAATGGATTTGCCGAAAATTTTGTGGCAATTGTGGCTTGCCAAAAATGGGAGGGGGAAAAAAAAAGTTTCAATGGGTTTGTGGCATTGGCGAATTTTTTTTTTTTTTTTTTTTGCAATTGTGGCAATGCCATTGCCGAAAATTAAAAAAAAAAAAAAAAACTTTTTTTCCCAATTGTGGCAATGGCATTGCCGAAATTGTGGGGAAAAAAAAAATTTCGCCAATGCCACAAACCCATTGAAACTTTTTTTTTTCCCCTCCCATTTTCGGCAAGCCACAATTGCCACAAAATTTTCGGCAAATACATTACAATTTTTTTTTTTTAAAGAAATAATAAGTGCACACAATTTTTACAACATTTTTACAACAAATTCTAAGTATAAGGTTGTTACTTGTTATTATTGTTAGATTAAAATAGTAATCTCAATGTTAAATTTAAATTTGAACTAATAATAACTAGTTACCTGTGATTTATTGTGAAAATATTGTGTACGTAGCACATTATATTTTTCTTTAATTCTTCCCCAGATTTTGGCATTCACTTTTTTTTTCCCCTACCATTTTCGGCAATACCATTGCCACAATTACTTTTTTTTTTGGGCACTCAACCGGTCAGGGCACTTCTCACACTCACACATCCGGGCAGTTGAGGAAAATTGGGCAGAATGAATTACGGCAATGCCATTGCCGTAATTCAAGCTTTTCTCTCTCCTCCCTTTTTCTCATTCTCTCTCCTACTTTTTCTTGAATTTCGGCAACATTGTTGCCGAAATTTAATCTCTCTCTTCATTTTCCTAATTAACTTGTAACAGTACCTATAACGCAAATATGTTTTAAATTTAGCAATATTTACCCAAAAAACTCCAATTTCTAGGTAATATATATATATATAAAATTAGATGTCAACAACCCCATCAAACCCCAATACCTTCCACTCCATGAAGATGAAATCGGTCCTTTTGGACCATCACAAAAGTGCGCTACATTGTCAGCCATGCATGGCATCCCGCAAGAGAGCTCCAACAGCAACAACCCCAAGAGAAACCCAAATCCCAAGACCCCACTACCACTTCAAATGACCCAACTGTTCCGTTGAAATCCAAGTCAGGTTTCAATCTCAAGCTCTCACTATTGCTATTAGCTTCTTACTCCTACCTCATCATCTTCCACCACTACAGCATCGACACCATGACCTCAAGAAATAATCCATCCTCATCAATGCTGTGCATAGCCTCGTTGGATTCTTCGTCACCTTCAAGATCATCAGAGTGTGAGTCTTTTCTTCTTTGCTTCTGGTTTACTTGTGGTTCTTTATTGTGTGTTAGATTTTGGTTTTGAAAGTTTGGATTTTGTCAGATGGGTATATATCAAATTTGGTTTTGATTGAATTTTGTCAACTTATTTCATTGTTGAGATTTTTTTTTTTTTTGGTCACCCATAAGTTGTTTCAGAAAAAAAAATTGCATTATTTTATTTTATTTTTTAAAATTTAAAATTTTAAGTTATTTATATGACGTGGAATAGTTTTTTTTTTTTTTTAAAAGCCACAGCATCTTAATAAAAACATTTTAATTTATTAATTTTATGAATTTTCTTGGAACACAGTCAACAATCAAGAAAAGAAAAGTCAACAATGCCCCACGAGAGTGCGTTTCTTTCATTTGTCTCAATTAAAAAAAAAAAAAAAAATCTAACTTCTAACTTTTTATTGATAAACACCTTATAAATAAGCTATAACCAAATAGCTAAATTAATTGTTTTAGTCATAGCTCGTCAACTTTACCTCTATCTCTATAGTCATACTTGCCGCCTATGACTATTGACTATAAATCATTTTAGTCTCTTCGAAGTGTTTTTTGCATTTTCTCTTAATTTCATTTGCTTCAATACCTTGAGTAGTTCTGTAACAATGGCGGACGAGGTGATTCTGCTGGATTTCTGGGTCAGCTTGTTTGGGATGAGGGTCAGGATTGCACTGGCCGAGAAGGGTATCAAGTATGAGTGCAAGGAGGAGTTGTGGAACAAAAGTTCGTTAAAGAGTCCTCTGCTTTTAGAGATGAACCCCATTCACAAGAAGATCCCAGTTCTCATCCACAACGGGAAACCGGTGTGTGAGTCACTCGTCATTGTTCAGTACATAGATGAGGTCTGGAAGGATAAGTCTCCTTTGCTGCCCTCTCTTCCTTACCAAAGAGCTCATGCCAGGTTCTGGGCCGATTTTGTTGATAACAAGGTACGTTTTATCAATCATGCAAAATATTTTTGGTTTGGTTTATTAAATATGTTTGACTCGTTAGGTTTGCTAGATTTTATTTTAGAAGCTAGCTATTATGTATTTATTTGTGTGATGTTTAGATTCTATTGGAGTTAACTAATATTCAGTCTCTACTGTTATATCTGCTCCTGCCATTCTGATTCTACTTGAAGTTTTTGTTTCTAATCCTAGTAGATCCAAGAGATCAGAGCAGATTGTAGTTGGGAAATAAGTTATAACACCTTTATGATTACTAATATGTCCTATGCCAAAGAATTTATGTAGTTTTTTTTAACATTCTTTCTGCCTACTCTTAGCATTTGTCATGTTATATTTTCAAGTGAGTCCAATGGTATGTGACATAATTTTTTTAGGAGAGTTCTATAGTTTGTTGCTATGTCACACACAATTATCTACTATGTGTAGGAGCCAGTTAGTTTAACTCGTAAAATTTTTGGTAATCAAATAATGGACTTAGGTTTGAATTCCTTCTGCATACAATAAAAGGAAATCCATTGGTGTGATTGGCATTATGGTAAAGAATAATTATCATGCTATGAGAAAGAGGTCATATGACTATATGAGTTCATCTCATAGATTTTTTTTTTTTTTTCCTGAAGGTTTAAAGAAATATTCTTCTATATTGATTTGAAATTCGTTACTGTCATTTTTCATCCTTTTATATAATTTGTGGAAAATACAGGTTTATCATGTTTCAAGGAAGGTATTGACCACAAAAGGAGAAGAGCTGGAGGCAGGCAAGAAGGAATTCATTGAAACCTTCAAGATATTGGAGGGGGAGCTTGGTGACAAGCCTTACTTTGGGGGTGAAACATTTGGGTTTGTGGACCTTTCTCTTATCCCCTTCTATAGCTGGTTCATCGTCTATGAGATCTTTGGCAATATCAACATAGAGGCCCCAAGATCATTGCATGGGCTAAGAGGTGCCTGCAGAAGGAGACTGTGGCCAAGTCTCTTCCTGACCAGAAGAAGGTTTATGAGTTTGTTGGGCAGTCGAGGAAAAGGGATGGCTTGGAGTAGAGTAATGGTTAGGCTCAAATCTGGAAGTGTTAGCATGTTCAAATGGTTGTTTAAATACTAAATAGCGTTGATTACATTTTGTTTTGTATAAGTTTGGCTTTGTTTCATCTAGGTCTGTTGAACTTGTTAGACACTTTAGTCTGTCTGCTGAGCTTTAAAGGGGCATGTATTGTATCATGAATAAGAAAGACTTTGTTGGGTCTGTAAATCTTAGATCATGCTATGACTTTATTTTAGTTGGAGAATACATAAATTTTCACTATATGTGCAAATGTGGGGGGCAACCTGGATGTTTTAGAAATAGAACAAATGAAATTCAATGAAAAAGAAGAAGTATCTTTGTCAATGTAATACATTACATTAGTCCAAAAAAATAGGGAAACAAAGGAATAAGATATGTAATATGAAAAACATTTCAACAAATTAGACTTCTATTCTAATAATGTTTGCATTTATATCAAATTAGTCGCTAATACGTGTAATGCATTGAAAAATTACTAAAAATGAAATCTAAAGAATGCTTGTGTTATTTTTATATTTCAATTGAGTAAGTTTTTTTTTTTTAATAAAATGCTAATTTTTTATATGAAAAAGTAATATGCTAATTAGCAATTATGAAAGGTGATTTAAATTAAGAGGCAAATATAAGTGAAGGCTACTATCCCTAACTGTTTGTGTGCCTTCGAAGTTTCATATCTAAGATACCACTTGAGGTTCAAAGTGAGCTCTTACATATATTTCTAAACTAAAAGTATATGAAGCTCACAATACAATAATACTAAATGGGGCCAAAAGTCTTTGCAAGTCGCCCTTAACCTTATAGAGTCCCTAATAGAAAGTCCACGTTATTTGCTATTGCTTTTGCAATATGAAGCAACTCTTCACATACAAGAAAGTACTCTGGTAGTGAAATCAGTCCATTTACATCTACGCAAGAATAAAGTAATTAAAATGACCCAAGTAATTAGATTTAATTTCAAGATTAGAATTAAATTTTAGAAGATTAATCCGAAAAGTCGAATCTAACCAAAAATTAGAAAAATAGAAACAAACTACCAAATAAACATGGTAAATAATCAAATAAACTACAAAATTAACATGATAAATCACTATTTGTACTTTAGAAAGAAAAAAATAACAAAATTAAAGTTGGCTTACTCATTTAACCTAAACTTGCTTGTATCCTAAAATAATCAAACACATACAAACAAAGGAAATAAACTGAGAAAGAAATTAAATATATGGTGGAATAATCAACCAAAACCAATAAATTATCAGCAAAACAAATCTCATACTATGTTGGCATGAAAAGAAACAATAAATGATCTAAAACAAAAAAAATAAAGGACTTTCACAAAACAGACATAAAAAAGTTACCAAGAATATTCTAATTTCACTGAGACATCTTGTCGAACAGGTGATGGGGTTGGTCTATCTTTTTAGCATATTGAAGCCTTTGTATGTTTAATCTGAGACCCTAAGTTTTAGATAACACATGCTCAAGCCTATACAGGAAGATCCATTTTTATTTATACAAAACATGAAAAAATAGGATAAGATAGCAAAATTGGATTGAACAAAGTGAAATTAAGATGATATCATCTAAGGAAAATTGAAAAAGTCAGATTTCCTTTTGCATACGTCGCAACCAAGGCCCTTAGAGGGTGTGCTTTCAATGGCATCAATAAGCCAATTTCTTTAAACTAAGATGTTCTTTTTGGAGCTGACCAAGCAAGAGAACACCACAATGGAGATGGAGATAGCAAGCATCGGCGACAATAGTGCATGATGCTTTTCCTTCCCTGCTGATACCAACTGTTCTGAATACTGGGCAAATCACAGTTCTTTTTCTTTTTCTTTTCAATTAATAATGAAGGTAGAGAAGGGAGTAATGCAAGCGTATTAGGGAAGACTGGAGGCAGGCCGGACAGGGGAACTTGTAGACTGTAGAGTCGGGTTGTTATGAATTTTATCGATTTTGTCTTTGGGGGGAAGATAATTTTTTAAATACGGTGGAAAGTTGTAAGAAATTCACATCCAATTTGGCAAGCTGTCCAAAAAAAAAAAAAAAAAAAGTCAGGTTTTGGTTTTATAGTATATATATAGATTATTAGTTTATTAAATTAGCCAATAGAGTTAATGTATATATTAATTATCTATAGTTGTACATTAATTATTTATATTAAATGAATTTATATGATTACTTTTATAGACTCTATATAAGAAATTGTAAGGTAAGAATTGGTGAATTCCACCCCATCTAATTGTTGTCCTACCGCGGAGCTAGGCGCGGTGCGGTTTTTGCCTTCGCCCCGAGTGCAGGCAAACAAGGAGGGTTTTATAGTCTCAGCCCCAAGCTTGTTGTTCCACATCGATTAGAAGAGTGCCCCACTCATGCTTTATATGCCTCTGAGACTTGCATGAGTGTACCACTACTCACTCGGGGCGAAGGCAAAAACCGCACCGCGCCTGGCTCCGCGGTAGGGCAACAATTAGATGGGGTGGAATTTACCAATTCTTACCTTACAAAAATTATTTTTAGTTGGAATAATAATATAATAAACTAGTTGTTAATCCGTGCGATGTATTGAAAAATTATTAACAATGATATATATATATATATATATATATATAGACACACACATACATAGATACATATATATTATGAACATCATATAATTTAGTTTAGTAGGTAAACTTGGTATAAATGCATAATATGCTTTGAAATTAAAGGTGACCTTAGTAATTGAACAGTCATAATAAACAAAACATAAATTTGAATACTATTCGACAAATATTATAATGGCTATAGTTTTTTTTTTTTTTTTTTTTTTTTTGAGAAACAAACACACACAAGATAAAGGATATAATTCTTTAGCTGTAATGCGAGGATATAGTTCTTTAGATGTAATGCATTAGATTTCCCAATCAAATTTAATATTAATTTCAAACATACATATTATTGTATTGATTTTTTTTTTCTTGGAGAATAAGTTGTATTAAATTTAATCCTCCTCAGAAAATATAACATTGTTTATGTTTATTGGTTAATGAAACCATTTATTTGAATTTAATTGAATAATCTAATGTACAATACTTAAGTAATTATACTTAAGTTTTGTCCTATTATAATAATGCCGGAAAAGTTGTCTTGTTATGATGATGCAAGAAAATAACCTTAAAACAACACAATATCTAGCTCTTTTTCTTTTTTCTTTTTTCTTTTTTTCTAAAACATATGTGAATGTTTGGCAAATTACAAGTATAATTTTGCAATAATTTATTTGAATTTAATTAAAAAACCTAATATACAACACCTAAATAATTATACCTTATAATGATGCTAGAAAAGAACCTTAAAGGATTTCAATTTTTAGTACGTATTTTGCAAGTGTAATTTTAAGAGAATTTTGTCAAAAATTTGAAAGATTTCTTTTGTTCATTCTTCTTCTTTTGCTAATGCTAGTTGCATAAAGAAACTCTAAATATCCTTTATTGTTTCTATATGCCTTTTCCTATTTGCCAATTAAATCATTAGAATAATTTATATTAACTACTGACATTGGATTTACAACAGTCATGTACCCAAAAGACCCTTGAGGAATCATCTTTCTAGTGTGGCTGCTTTTAAGTTTCAAGGCGGATAAAGAAAATCCTCTACAATACAATACATCATAGCGGTTCTAATTCAAACTCTTGAGCAGCCAAAAAAATCCTTCAAGTGGGATCTAGTTGCCTTGGCTAAATCCAATTATCCAACTCTACTTCTGCTTCTACGTTCTACCATCCAACCTTCCCTTCGGAGAGAGAGAGAGAGGGTGATTTTTTTGGTTTGCAAAATGGAGAAAGAGGTTTATCTGGGGATATAAGGTAGAAAGTCAAAAGTTAAACTAAAAATTTAATTAATTAAAAAAAATAATGGTGATGTGGAAAATTGTGAGGCTTCCAAAGCTTAGGTGGCAAATTCTCATGAGATCAACAAAAAGTCAAATGTTTCAGCTTTATAGTATGTATAGATTAGAATATGACATTTTTTCTCATTTTTAGTTGCTTGAAAACAATTGACGCAAAAGCCATAAAAATTAAATATTTGTGAATTCACTAAAATTAATCTTAACCGTTTAAATTTCCTAACTCCTTTTAGTCACATATGGAGTAATATATATATATATATATATATGTAGGGTCTGCTTTTGTTGCCCAAGCCCAAAGGATAATGGTCAAAGGCCCAATGAACCCAGAACAATGAATTTGTAGAGAGTGGATCGAAGGTTTAGGCGTTGGCCCGCGTTCGGGAGGCATGAACTCCTTTCTCTTTTATTGAGAAGATACTTAGAACAGTTTACAACTGGGGGATGCTCCTCGGCCATGGGCCGAGGAGGCTTTTCTTCCCTTTTCACTCCCCTCCCTCCCTCTCAGGAGGGATTCCCTTACATTATATACCCTTTTCCCAATCAATCCTAACCCTACACTTGTTGAGCGATCAGGACACTACTTAGGTGCTTGTCCCATCAACCGCCTTCTCATTCTCTTTGTGAGTCGCGGCAACCGAGGCGACGCTGGTGCAGGGTCCTTTCTTCATTAATGCGGCTAGGGCGGTAGTCAGGGGCATTTAATGTGGAGGTGACTGTTTGTCATGAGCTTGTCCCTCCATCAGATTTATATTGCAGGCGCGGGGTATTCCCCCTTGGCCCTTTGAGTAGTCACGAAGGTTTCCTTGGAAGTGTTTGCTGGTTGCCTTAAGTTTTCGGATGTCCGATGATGGGGTTGTCCTCGGCCTGGCTAGCTGTGCGCCTGGGCTTCTTCTTTTCCTTCTCGGATTTTGGATGCCTCCTCGGCTCGGGCCTTTGGCCCATGAACGAAGTGGGCTGGGCCGTGGGATTCCTTGGCCCCACAATATACATATAAGATTTATATGAGAATTTTTTTTTTTTTTTATAATTTAAGAAACAATTGATTTGAAATATGATATTCTTGCTCAAATTTAATTGTTTTTGCAATAATTGAAACAATGTCCGACAAAAATGAAAAAAAAATAAATAAATAGTAACACACAATCAAGAATGTAAAAAAAATAAAATAAAAAGATGATTAAAGGATATTTGCATTTTTTTAGTAGGCATGAAACATGTCTATCTATATTAGCCACTATATCATGCAATTTTCAATTTGTGAACACACATATATAATATGATTGAATCACTACATAAACTCTTAGTGTCTTTCTATTTTGTCTATAAAATAACTAAATATTATAATTTTTTACAAGGAAAATTATTGAAATAATTTTTTTATAAGGTACAAGATTCTTGACAAAAATTATTGAAATATTGGAGAAAACTAATAGTAAATTGTACCACACATTGTGCAAAAACTCAGCTAGCTATTGTCCAACCAGAATTCACTACAACAAAAAATATTTATTACAATGAAAAAAAAATTGTTACAATAACATCAGAGTCATTGCAATAGTTTATGCAAAGTATTGCAATTGAGGTAATATGTTTGTGCTACAAAAAATTTCGTTGCAATAAATTTTAAATATTTTAATGACAATTTTGATGTAATAATATATTTGTTGTTGCAATAAACAATTTATTACTTCGAATATCTTGTAGCAATATGCTATTATTTCACAAATTTTATTGCAATAGATTTCAAATAATTGACAAAAATAATTTGAGTCAAGTTATTGTAATGATATCTTCACAGGAACGTTGCTAGAGTAGTCGTTCAACCCACTGTCGCTTGCGACGTTCGTCATCTACCGTCGTCGAACACAAGAATGCTGCTAGAGTAGTCGTTCAACCCACTGCCACTTGCGACGTCCACCGTCTGCAGTCTGCCGCTGTCTATCCCAGGAATGCTGCCGTAGAACGGAAAACCATCGTTGAGCCCAAGATTGTTGTCGTTGCCGCCGTTAGCTTGCAGATATTCTTGTAAGAGGGGTGGGAACGCTATTGGGGTGAACCCAAACAGGCCAAACCCTTCAATAGTAGGAATGTGAGGCACTTGACGATTCCATTGGTAGGAATCTATAGGGTGGGATTCATGGCAATGCAAGGTTGACTTAACCACCACCGGGTTGTGAGCAGTAAACAACCTCTTCAAGATAAGTACATCTCTGCTTCAATTCCAGTAAGGTTTCGACGTAGCCGAACTCTGGGTCAGCAGTTCGGCACTTGCACTCGTACATTATTGACTCTAGTAAGTTTTTTCTCCTATCACACTCCACCTTTCTAAACATACCCTCTAAACTCTGCTTCTTGAAAAAGTGGGTAAGAAATTGAAAATCCCATGACCTCTCCTCAGGAAGAACGGTCCTAAAAGGAAAACTGGGTTTGCATCGTTTGCAAACCGCACATCCCGAAGGAGGAGGCGGAGGGGGAGGAGGGGGGTAGGAGGCATAGTTCAATTAAAGAAATGAGAATGTAAAGAAAGAAGAATCAAGAAATGAGGGTGTAAAGAAAGAAGAATCTACAAAATGAAGAAGAAAGAAATACAAAGAAAACTCATTATATACACAGTTTGAAAGAAATTTTGGCTCCAAAACTACTAACAAACTACCCGACTCCTATTCTTCCTTTCACACATGCCAGAAAAGATTTTTGGATGTTTTAATTTTAAAAAAAATATTTTTTTGCTGATTTGGATTTTTTTTAATAATTAAAATGCTGACTTATCATTTTTTAATATTATTTTATAAGCCAAGTCAGCTTTAATTGTGTCAACTGTTTGAAATTTGATGAACACATCAACATGCATAATGAAATTATGGGTATGATTGAATGGTGAGATTGGTTATGTATGCTTGTGAATTTTTTTTTTAGCTAGCTTTGGGCCATAATTGCTTGAACTTCAGTTTATTCTCCTTATGATTTTGTTTAATGTATGGGTATGGGTTTACATGCTAACTTACTAGTTAGTAGTGTAAATTCCAGCTACCACATTTCCATAAGGCTTCGTCCAAAAGTAATTCCAACAATTATTTTCAATTTGTTTTCTAAAAATAACCTTATTGTTTTCAAGATAGTCCATGCATTCAGTCTTGTTTTCTAAAAAAGTGATTCAGAATAAACAATATCTTCAAAGCTGGTTTTTCCAAAAGTGCATTCAAAGAGTGAGTAACCCATGAACCCTTTATTTTCGTTAAAAATAATGATTTTCTTAAAATTCATGAATTTTTCCATTATTAGGGAACCACAGTCTATGGAATTTTCATCCTAGAAAATGATTTTTTTTTTCCATTATTGGAATTGCAAATTAAAAATAACAAGGATCAAATTGACTGTTATTTTTTAATGGGTGATAATTTAATTTTATAGTCTAGGTAAGTGAGCAAATTAAAAACTAGGCTAAAATGCAAAATTCACCCTCTAAGTTTCACCACTTTTCATTTTAGTCCTCTAAGTTTGGGTTTTGTCATTTTAGTCATTTAAGTTTCATTTTTTCTCAATTAAGTCCTCCGTTAACAATCCGTTAGCTACTGCCATTATCCTACCCAAACAACACTGTTTTTGTCAATTATTTCATTTTTATTTTCTTATTTATTTATTAATTTTAAGAAAACATTAATTTAAAAAAACTAGAAATTAGATTAAGTGACGTCTTATTTGGTCCTTGGAGAAAAAAATTGAATCCCTAGCCCGATATTGAGAGAATGAGAGGGAGAAAGAGGGGGAAAGAGAGAGAAAATAGCCTAGTATAACACAACAAGAGTTAGATCTAGGCAACCACAAAACATGCAAGCTTTCTTGAGAGTAAATAAGAAATTTATATTACAATCACACATATCATATTGCAGAAGTCATTAACCAGGCGATTAAAGGAGAAAAATCAACAATCAAATTGACAGTGTGCCCAACAGCTCCACTTGAAATAAAATGTCAAATCTTCACTTCTAATGCCTAAAAGATACATAGATACCACCTCGCTGTGAGAAAATTGCTACATGAATTTAATGCCTAAGACACTGCCTCTACTGCTACCACCAAAATGTACTGAGAAAGCCACTTGGAACCATCTAGATACTGCTTTGAGTAGTATGATTCAGCCACAAAAACCTCAAGGGGATGGACATTTGCTACCAGCTCTACATTACCCTTCTTGGAGGTTACATTGGTCAGGTGGAGCAAGGAACAACAATTTTTTTTTCTCAGCAAGTAGAATCCGGAGATACATCTCTTGTTGCGCCTAAAATAAGACGCCTTTTCTTCATCTCATTTATATATATATATATATATATATTTTTTTTTTAAAATTAATGTTTTCCTAAAATTAATAAATAAATAATAAATTTTAATTTTAATTTTAACGGTAGGGGTTAACGGATTGTTAACAAAGACTTAATTGAGAAAAAAATAAAACTTAGAGGACTGAAATGACAAAACCCAAATTTAGAGGATTGAAATAAAAAATTGCAAAACTTAGAAGGTAAGTTTTGGATTTTAGCCTAAAAACTATTAATTCATTATGCAAAAGAAAGAAATATAATAATTTAGAAAATAATAAACTTTCTGTTTTGGGTTCTAATAGTAAAACTTCAACTTTCAATAAGCACACTCCATGGGTCTAACTCAAAGAGTCAAAGAGCACCTTCTGGATAGTCAATCGTGGAACCTGATGAAATAATTGAACCCGAAAGCATCATTTTGGATCGTTAATGGTGGAACTAGGAGAGATTTTTCTAAATCTCCAACAATTTAATTATCACATTTTTTATTCGGCACCCCCAAAGACAAATTCTTGGCTCGCCACCGATAAGCCATGACCTGGTTGTCATAATTCCCGATGTAACTGCAGATTCTCTTGAGGAATTCTAGCTTGTCCTGATACGGTTTTAAAGCCACAACCTGTCTGTCATCTATGGACCATTGAATCACACGTTCAACATCATCTTTAAACTTTTTTCTGAATTGTAAAGGGAAGCATGGCACCAAGTATCTTGCTATTTATATCATTCTTCATCTTGTAGGCATAGTTCTCCAAATCCAACTTAGCCTTAACCTTCATTATGTGTGTGGCATCTTCATCCTTGAATCTCTTTGCATCTTGGACCACCCTCTCAGCCTCTTCATTGGACAGTCTCCCCTTATAATTGGTAATAGTGATCTTCCTTTTCACGCCAGTGGTCTTCTCCTCCGCAGAAACGTTCAAGATACCATTGATGTCAAAATCAAAACAAACTGTTACCTAGCAACACCCCTGGGTGCAGGATTAACAGGAATCTTAAATTTTCCCAACAAGTTGTTATCACAAGATCTTGCTCTCTCACCCTCATAAACTAAGATAGATATAGAAGTCTGGTTGTCAAAGACGCTGATGTATTCACTCTCCATCCTGGTGGGAATGGCGGTATTCCTTGGAATCAAAACAGACATCTTCGATCCATATTCCTCAACTCCGGGGGACAAAGGGTTGACATCTGAGAGTATGATGTCTTGAATTTTCTCATTACCCATTCCTGTCAGGATGGCGGCTTGAACAGCAGCTCCATAAGCCACAGCCTCATCCGGATTAATGCTCTTGCAGAGCTCCTTCCCATCAAATAAGTCCTGCAACAGCTGCTGCAGCTTGGGGATTCTGGAAGAACCACCTGTAAGAACAATATCATGGACGCAACTCTTTTTCATCATAGCATCAGCCAAACACTTCTCCACAGGTTCGATACACTTCTTGAACAAATCCATGTTGAGTTCCTCAAATTTGGCACGGGTAATAGTTGGAAAGAAATCAATACCATTATATAAACAGTCAACTTCAATGGTAGTCTCTGTTGCAGAAGAAAGAATCCTCTTTGCTTTCTCACAAGCAGTTCTCAACCTCCTAAGAGCTCTGGAGTCTCCACTAATGTCCACCTTGTGCTGCCTCTTAAATATTTCAACAAAGTGCTTTAACATTCTATTATCAAAGTCCTCACCTCCAAGGTGATTGTCTCCAGCAACCGCTTTCACTTTGAAGACTCCCTTCTCAATGGTAAGTAGAGAGACATCAGCAGCACCACCACCCACATCAAAAATCAACACATTCCTCTTGCCAATGCTACCTGCCAAAGCCATCTTGTCAAGACCATAAGCAATGGCTGCAGCAGTTGGTTCATTGATTATGCGTAGGACATTCAGTCCTGCAATGTCTCCAGCATCCTTTGTAGCCTTACGCTGGGAGTCATTGAAGTAGGCGGGGACAGTAACAACTGCATTCTTCACAGTTTTTCCCAGGTAGGCTTTGGCTATCTCTTGCATATTCATGAGGACCATTGATGAGATTTCCTCAGCAGCAAAGTGCTTCTCTTCATCCTTATGGTTCACCACAATCATAGGCTTGTCACCAGGACCTTCAATGACCTTGAATGGCCAGAGATTGATATCGCTCTTAACCAAGGGATCACTCAATCTCCTACCAATCAACCGCTTTGCATCTGTAATATTATAATACCCTATTATATAAGAAACAGAGCACCCCAAATAGTAGATGGAAAAATTCTATTAGAAAACAATGAAGAACAAGAAGAAGCAAGATTATATATATTTGTAAGTGAAAAAAAAGCTTCAAGATTACCAAAGATAAAGTTGGTGGGATTCCTGGGAACCTGGTTCTTGGTGGCATCACCGATCAAGTGCTCCATAGGAGTGAAAGCAACATAGGAGGGTGTGGTCCTTTTGCCCTGATCATTCACTATTATCTCTACTCTTTCATTTTGCCACACTGCCACGCATGAATTCGTTGTACCCAGATCGATCCCAATAGCCGGGCACTCTCCTTGCCCTTGGTTGTTGACCATTGTCCTGCATAAAGTTTAAGGGCATGGCAAGTTGTGAGTACTGAAAAATAAATGTGATATTAACTATGAGTTCATGTGATAATAATAAGTTTTCTAATTTTTCAAAAAAAAAAAAAAAATCCGTGAAATAAATTGATTTTGTAACAAAATTGTATTTAATTGAAAGACTTACCTAAAAATAACTACCAATAAATCTAAAAACTAAAAGACCAAACTTCACAAATTCTGTTGGGTCCTAATCTAGTCTTGAGTGAATTTAGAAAAATTAAACAGTTTTTTTTTTTTTTTCCCCTAATAACATTAACTAACTAACAATTTTAATCAATCTCCAAAGAATATTGTGGGGCCAAATAATCCCACGGCCCAGCCCATTTCATTCCTGGGCCGAAGGTCCGAGCCGGGGAGGTACCTATGCCCGAGGATAACCTCATCGTCGGTCATCTCGGCATTAAATACACCTGACTCCTACCCTGGTCGCATTAATGAGGAAAGGACCCGCACCAGCATCGCCTTGGTTGCCGTGACTCCCAAAAGAGACTGAGAAGGCGGCTGATGGGACAAGCACCTGAGCAACGTCCAGATCGTTCAACAAGTGTAGGGCTAGGATTGGTTGGGTAAAGGGTATATAATGTAAAGGAATCCCTCAGGGAAGGGGGTGTTTTTTTGGAAAAAGGAACAAAAAAGGAAAAGGACGAATAGTCTAAGAATAAAGGGGAAGAAAAGCCTCCTCGGCTGTGGACCGAGGAGCATCCCCCAGTTGTAAAATCGCTCCAAGTCTTTCAATGAATAAAAGAGACCGGAGTTCACGCCTCGTGAACGCTGGCCGGCGCCTAGACCTTCGATCCCACTCTCTATAAATTCATTGCGGGGTTCGTTGGGCTTTTGACCCGTGTCCCTTGGGCTTGGGCAACCAAAAACCCAGACCCTACAATTGGCGCCGTCTGTGGGAAGGATTAGTGTGCCGTTGGCGCAATAGGCGACTGTTCAAAACGATCATGCTATGGAAGATTGGTGGTGGTGCAAAAAAAAAGAAGAGAAGAACTATCAAACAAACATCGCAGAAAGATAAAAGCTCAAAGATAGAAGATTCAAAAAAAAAAAAAAAAGAAACTTGAATATTATTTCATATAAAAAGTTACAGATTACAATCCGAGGCTCAGGCAGGCTTGTTTTACAACTGTTCCTACCAGCTAGTCCTACAATCAGAGGCCCAGGCGGACCCGTCCTAAAACTAGCCAGAGGGAAGTGTCAATCCGTACCCTTATTGGCATCAAGAGAATGGGAGAACTTGACAATAAGGGGGCGGAAGGGGGCCGGGGGCTTGAACAAAGTAAGGAGCAGATGCAGGGGCTCCGGGAGGCCCTCCCCCATGATGTTCCCTTGATTCTCTCCAGCCCACGCGAGTGTTGGCCGTCGGTGACGACAACGCTCGGGCACCGCCCATAATGTGAGTTCGCATGTCTCCTCCGTCGGGGGTGCGCTCTGAGGAGGGACGTTAGGTATTTCAACGACATCCCTCCGGGTCACCATGCATGGCGCCATCGGGGTTACGCCTAGACTCTGCCGCACCGGAAGCCCAGTGGGGGCTATGGCCACAACGGCTCTTGGCACGGATGTTCTCATACCCGTCCAAAGCCGCCCCATATCGCCTAACTCCGGTCACAATTCCGGCGAGGTTGTTAAAGGGGCATGAGGAGTTGTAGGGGTATCTTCTTTCTGGTTGGGTTGAGAAGTTCATGGAATGTGGAGAAACCATCCCCCCAGGAGGCCTTATATAGAGGATGAAGGTTGGTGGGAATTAATTCACGCAGATTTCGAAAAGATGGTTACCAAAGCGTTGGATAGTAATGAAGCGGCCAGATTCCAAGGGTGCCACAAACCGTTGAGCTCATGTGGATTTACGAGGCCATTAATGAAGGCGCGTTTCGCGCACCGAAGCGTTAGGCGCGGAACACGAACGACCAAGAGACGCTTCGCAAATGAAAGAGATGAGGGCTCGTGCGGGAGGCGAGATCAATGCCACGTGTAAGATCGTGACCCGTCCGAGGGAGGAGTCATCCCCAGTAAACCGCTCCAGAGGCCAAGCGTTAGACAGAACCAAGGCACTGCATGGTCTTCGGACTCAGGCCTATGGGGAAACTAACCGCTCCAGACGGTCAAGCGTTAGACAGAACCAAGGCACTGCATGGTCCTCGGACTCAGGCCTATGGGGAAACTAACCGCTCCAGAGGCCAAGCGTTAGACAGAACCAAGGCACTGCATGGTCCTCGGACTCAGGCCTATGGGGAAACTAACCGCTCCAGACGCCAAGCGTTAGACAGAACCAAGGCACTGCATGGTCCTCGGACTCAGGCCTATGGGGAAACTAACCGCTCCAGACGGCCAAGCGTTAGACAGAACCAAGGCACTGCATGGTCCTCGAACTCAGGCCTATGGGGAAACTAACCGCTCCAGAGGCCAAGCGTTAGACAGAACCAAGGCACTGCATGGTCCTAGG
This sequence comes from Quercus ilex subsp. ballota, assembly GCA_032727855.1. Classification (NCBI taxonomy): domain Eukaryota; kingdom Viridiplantae; phylum Streptophyta; class Magnoliopsida; order Fagales; family Fagaceae; genus Quercus; species Quercus ilex. The sequence goes on along the minus strand of CM064909.1, from coordinate 16,716,979 downwards.
ACTCAGGCCTATGGGGAAACTAACCGCTCCAGAGGCCAAGCGTTAGACAGAACCAAGGCACTGCATGGTCCTCGGACTCAGGCCTATGGGGAAACTAACCGCTCCAGAGGCCAAGCGTTAGACAGAACCAAGGCACTGCATGGTCCTCGGACCCAGGCCTATGGGGAAACTAACCGCTCCAGACGGCCAAGCGTTAGACAGAACCAAGGCACTGCATGGTCCTCGGACTCAGGCCTATGGGGAAACTAACCGCTCCAGACGGCCAAGCGTTAGACAGAACCAAGGCACTGCATGGTTCTCGGACCCAGGCCTATGGGGAAACTAACCGCTCCAGACGCCAAGCGTTAGACAGAACCAAGGCACTGCATGGTCCTCGGACTCAGGCCTATGGGGAAACTAACCGCTCCAGACGGCCAAGCGTTAGACAGAACCAAGGCACTGCATGGTCCTCGGACTCAGGCCTATAGGGAAACTAACCGCTCCAGACGCCAAGCGTTAGACAGAACCAAGGCACTGCATGGTCCTCGGACCCAGGCCTATGGGGAAACTAACCGCTCCAGAGGCCAAGCGTTAGACAGAACCAAGGCACTGCATGGTCCTCGGACTTAGGCCTATGGGGAAACTAACCGCTCCAGACGGCCAAGCGTTAGACAGAACCAAGGCACTGCATGGTCCTCGAACTCAGGCCTATGGGGAAACTAACCCCTTCAGATGATCTTAAGCGTTAGACAGAACCAAGGCACTGCATGGTCCTCGGACTCAGGCCTATGGGGAAACTAACCCCTTCAGATGACCTTAAGTGTTAGATAGAACCAAGGCCCTGAATGGTCCTCGGACTCAGGCTCACGGGGAAACTAACCACCTCAGATGATCCTAAGAGTTAGACAGAACCAAGGCACTGCATGGTCCCAGGACTCAGGCCTATGGGGAAACTAACTCTTTCAGAGGATTCCAGGTGTTAGACAGAACCAAAAGCGCTACATAATCCTAGGACTCAGGCCTATGGGGAAACTAACTCCTTAGGGGGATTCTAAGTGTTAGACAGAACCAAAGGCACTGTATGGTCCTCGGGCCCAAGCCTGCGAGGAGGCCAACTACCTCTAGGGGATCCTAAATGACTACCCAAAGAATTTTCTACCTGACCCTTAAAGAGCGGTGGGTCCACCCAAGCGTACATGCCCTCACTATAATGGTTAATGCCGCGGTTGGCCGAGATGTGATTGAAGTTAGAACCATGCAAGTAAAGAAAAAACAGATAACAAACAAGTAAGCAGACAACCACAACAAACAGGAAAAGAAACAAAACTCATATTTCATTGAATCCAAAAAAGAATTACACGATGCGAATTACATTACAGTCACAAAACAAAAAGGAAAAAAAGAAGAAAATGCAAAAGACCGAAGGGCCTGCCCTGCTCACTTATTCTCCTCCCTTAGCTGGGGGCTGAACTATAGCAGCCTCGAGGCCTTCTGCGCTTTGGCCAGGAGGGACAGCCTGCGAAGGCGTGGCAGGAATGGCTGCCTCCTCAGCAACAGGAACTTCAGCTTCAGAGGCAGACTTCACAACCTCCTGGAGCGCCTCCTCAACGGGGCCCTCACCCGATTCTGCCCCCTTGGGAGGATCACTTTCCTGGACGAGCTCACCCGCAAGCTCGGCAACTGATGTGTCCTCACCCGTAACAGCGCCGGTTTTCTCCGCAGCCTGCGAAGGCGTGGCAGGAATGGCTGCCTCCTCAGCAACAGGAACTTCAGCTTCAGAGGCAGACTTCACAACCTCTTGGGGCGCCTCCTCAACGAGGCCCTCACCCGATTCTGCCCCCTTGGGAGGATCACTTTCCTGGACGAGCTCACCCGCGGGCTCGGCAACTGATGTGTCCTCACCCGTAACAGCGCCGGTTTTCTCCGCAGCCTCCTCGGCCTCAGCGCCACTTGGAGTTGCCTCGCGGATGGCAGGAGGGTAGTACACATTCTCCTCTTTCCACAAATCGGATGAGGCCTCGACCCCAGCCTGTCGGAGAGCCTCCCTCCAAACCTCAACGGAGTACCTCCTGCACAACCCAGGGACTTGAGCCTTAAAGGATGCCCCGGTCTCTGCCATCCCCGCAGCATAAGCCTCCTCCTCGGCTTCCTGCTTACTGGCCAAGGCTTCCTCCCTGCCCTGGTCAGCCTCAAACTTAGCCCTCAAAGCCTCGTCCCTCGTCCACTCGGCTGCCCTCTTGTCCGACTCGGCGGCAGCCACCTTCTTCGGCAGATCGGCAAGCAGCTCCTTTGCAGCCTTCAGCTGCCTCTCCGCCTCGGCCAGACGCTTTGAGTAATCCTCGGCCTGCTTCTGGAAGCCCGCGAGGCCGGACAGGGCAGTATTCCGGGCACTGGTCATCGCACTCAGCTCCTCCCGGGCCTTGGCAAGATCAGCCTCAGAGTGTTTAAGGACCTGGGTGGCCTCCAAGCGTTTCTCACGCTCCACGTCCATGGCCTTCCCCTGGTCACGGGCCACGTCCTCTAATCTAAAAGTGGCCTGAACGGCCTGGCAGACAAGACAAATGCGCCATCAGCTGAGCCCAGAAAAAAGCGAAAGAGAAGCTACAAACTGGAATAAGTCACAAATGACGAAAGACTTACCATTCCCAAGTACCGCTTGAGGCAGAGGAAGACCTCCCTGCTCCTCATAGTCGCCAGCTCCGCCATGTCAGCTGGGAGTAGCAAACACCTCTCCACCGCGTCGGCCACATACGTGCCTTCGCCCTCATTGAAATCCCTGAGGGAGGAGTCTTCCCTCAGCGGCCCCCCACGGAGCATTGGGGCAGGAAGCCAGGCCTGGGGCTCGGGCTGGCCCTCGACCTGCTTATCCCGGCCTTGGGAGCCTATCTTCAGCTGTTTGGATGGCCGCTGATTACCACCCTCCTCCCGCGGGGACCCGGACCTTTTCTCAACTGGCCTTTTTCCTTTATCCCTCTTCTGCTTGGGATTAGAGGGCTCGCGCCTGGGAGGCAAACTCGTCTTGGGCGGAGGAGGAGGAAGCTTTGACTGCGTAGAGGCCGACTTGTCCTGGGCAGAACGAGTTTTTGGAGGAGGAGGAAGCTCTGACTTCGATTTCCCCGGCTGGCCTTCAATCAGATCTGACAGGCTAGGTTGGGGCCTCTTCTTGTAACCCATCTCGTGCCGGGAAGAGGACTGGGACACTGAGAAGTCTGCTTCAATCAGACGAGGGTCACCCAAGTCTCCCGGAGGGTCCTCGGACTGGCGAGCTTGTTCAAACACGTCAAATGCGTCCTCGGCAAGGCCAGAATCAGCAACTTCCACTTCCCTCTCTGGGCCTACTTCAGCGGGCTCCAAGAGTTTGAGGGAGGAGGAGGGGCCCGCAGGTATTACGCCTTCAGATGTGGAAGGCACCTCGGGGAACCGAAACCCGTTCTCGGTCACTGTTATTTTTCGAAGCCGAGGATCCTTTGCTTTGATCACGTACTTCGGCGCCGCAAATGACTTATGAGCCGGGTCGTATTTCAAGATCTCGTGGGTGGCCCTAACCTGATTGTCGGCCTCGTTCACGAAAACCTCTGCCCTCAGCGCCTTTTGCAGGTCTTCCCGGTTGATTAGCCTGAAATGGCGCGTGAAGGCGTGCAGATCTGCAAGAGGAAACATATTCATATCAGAAACCAGACGGTGCGAAAGAAATGGACGAGGTAAAGAACGGAACTAGTCGAGGTCCCCATTTTCCCACTGCCCACCTGGGGTCCCTTCCGTCGTCGGGCAGTGAAGGCCATCATGCCACTCTCCAGACACGATGAGGAAGTCCTTGTTCAAACCCTTGCTGGACTCAGGGAGACACTGAATGAGCCGGACTCTATCATCCCTGGTCTTCAGATAATAAGTCTCGCCCCTCAGACACTGGAGGTTATAACACCAGTTGACGTCATGGTGAGTCAACCTCAGACCCATCTTCTCATTTAGGGCATCCACGCAGCCCAGAATCCTAAAGACATTGATGGAACACTGGGTAGGGGCTATCCGAAAGTGCATCAGATAGTCCCTCATCACCGGACCCATGGGTATCCTCATGCCACCTTCAACGAAGGCAGCGATGGGAACCACCACCTCACCCTCTTGTCTCCGAAAGCGCCACTCGCCCTCCGCGCAATACCTCAAGCCCACGTTGGCCGGTATCTTGTAATCGACGATGAATTTCTCCATCGCCTCCTCAGTGAAAACATATTTCTTAAATATACCCATCACAACCGATGCCTAAGCAGGCTAAGAGAGAGCAAACAAGAGAAAAGGAAGAAGTGGAGAAAGAGAAAGTCCAAGAGAGATAGTAACTTACAGAATTGTGTAGAAGCTCCTCGGACAGATTTTTTATGCTGGAGATGTAGACTCTTGAGTGCAAGTGAACAGAGAAACCGGCTTTTCAATCTGGTATTTATACCCCCAAATCAAGGAGCTGTGCGGGCTTTCCCACTCCTAACTGCTAGGTGAACCCCCACCGTTGGATTATCATCCTCCCGTTGAATGTGGGGAGCACGGAGCCGTCTGGATTTAATGAGGGGCACGTCGCACCCTTCGAGGCGTCAGTAACGCTTCTGGGGCAGGCGAAAAGACTCTAGTACCCACGGAGGACCCAACTCAATGGATCGTGTGGCAGGCCCGAGGACATCAAAATCCTCCTCTCCGCCCGAGGACGCGGACAGCAAAATTTTGAGGGGCTATTGTGGGGCCAAATAATCCCACGGCCCAGCCCATTTCATTCCTGGACCGAAGGTCCGAGCCGGGGAGGTACCTGTGCCCGAGGATAACCTCATCGTCGGTCATCTCGGCATTAAATACACCTGACTCCTACCCTGGTCGCATTAATGAGGAAAGGACCCGCACCAGCATCGCCTTGGTTGCCGTGACTCCCAAAAGAGACTGAGAAGGCGGCTGATGGGACAAGCACCTAAGCAACGTCCAGATCGTTCAACAAGTGTAGGGCTAGGATTGGTTGGGTAAAGGGTATATAATGTAAAGGAATCCCTCAGGGAAGGGGGTGTTTTTTTGGAAAAAGGAACAAAAAAGGAAAAGGACGAAAAGTCTAAGAATAAAAGGGAAGAAAAGCCTCCTCGGCCGTGGACCGAGGAGCATCCCCCAGTTGTAAAATCGCTCCAAGTCTTTCAATGAATAAAAGAGACCGGAGTTCACGCCTCGTGAACGCAGGCCGGCGCCTAGACTTTCGATCCCACTCTCTATAAATTCATTGCGGGGTTCGTTGGGCTTTTGACCCGTGTCCCTTGGGCTTGGGCAACCAAAAACCCAGACCCTACAAATATTATGACCTAAATTACCAAACCAAAATAGAACTATAAAAATAAAAATAAAAATAAAAAGTAAAAAACTCTTTTTTATAGTAGGGAAAAATCATGGACAAATTCCAAATCATTCACTATTATAAAATCTTTCTCAAGTTTATTCCTCACTTTAGATTCCCACAAAATATAATAATTCTTTTTTCTCTAGGAAATATTATGAACTCACCTGATATATTGTAATACTCAGAAAATCTTCTTCTTAGAGAAAACCCCAGATATTAAAAAATTTAATTATTTCTCTTTTCAATGCAGCTCTCCCTGGCTGCTTTCTCCATTTCAGACGGTACCCTCACACAAAGTATTGTTTGTATTTATATATAACTAGTTTATAACCCATACAATGTGCGGGATATTTTTATTTATTACAAAAGACATATGGTAAGTACCGGGCCTTGTAGCCTGGTGGTACCCGGTACCATGTGTATCTATGAGCTCGGAGGTTCTATCCCCCATAATTACCTAGCAAAAAAAAAAAAAAAAAAAGGACATATGGTAAGTGAAATTTTAAACATTTTATATTGAGATAATACAAAAAAAAGTAAATAATTACCTGCAAGAAAAAACCTAAATTCAGGGAGTCTTCATAGAGACTCTGAAATCTAATCTTGAAATTTCGTGCTCGTTCAACAAAATTTTAAATAAACCATTTAGAAAAAAGATTAAAAAAAATCTGTTGTCACTCAAGCAAATAAAAGAAAATGTTTTTTTTATTTTTTTTTTGGTTTACTCCAAGAATTAATTATTCAAAACATGTTCCAAAGGTCCAAAAAATTAACAATATAAAATTATGGCAGTCCAAGAGAGATTATAGGTGTCTTTGTTTTTGGTAGAAGCAAATATAGGTGTCTTTGACAAACAATAATTAATAATTAAAATATCATAATATTCAAATCTAGTAGAATTAATCCATGAATTGCACCTGTAGGGTCTGGGTTTTTGGTTGCCCAAACCCAAGGGACACGGGTCAAAAGCCCAACGAACCCCGCAATGAATTTATAGAGAGTGGGATCGAAGGTCTAGGCGCCGGCCAGCGTTCACGAGGCGTGAACTCCGGTCTCTTTTATTCATTGAAAGACTTGGAGCGATTTTACAACTGGGGGATGCTCCTCGGTCCACGGCCGAGGAGGCTTTTCTTCCCCTTTATTCTTAGACTTTTCGTCCTTTTCCTTTTTTGTTCCTTTTTCCAAAAAAAACCCCCTTCCCTGAGGGATTCCTTTACATTATATACCCTTTACCCAACCAATCCTAGCCCTACACTTGTTGAACGATCTGGACGTTGCTCAGGTGCTTGTCCCATCAGCCGCCTTCTCAGTCTCTTTTGGGAGTCACGGCAACCAAGGCGATGCTGGTGCGGGTCCTTTCCTCATTAATGCGACCAGGGTAGGAGTCAGGTGTATTTAATGCCGAGATGACCGACGATGAGGTTATCCTCGGGCATAGGTACCTCCCCGGCTCGGACCTTCGGCCCAGGAATGAAATGGGCTGGGCTGTGGGATTATTTGGCCCCACAGCACCAAACTACAGTAGTAAAATAGTTTCAAAATTCTACACCAAAGGAAAATGCAGAGCAACAAACAAAGAAATATGGGATAAAAAATTCATTGAGTTTCGCCTAGATTGTATAATATCCATTTGCATTCCAAATATTATACCTAAATGCAAATCATTGATCTAGGATATTAAAGAATGCTGTCAGATTATCTAAGAAAAAACTAAAACTAACATTCAGGATATATATTCTAAATACAATGAAATTCTAGTAATAGCATATGAAATCAACTAACTTTAGACTTTAATTGCATAAACATTATGTCATAACAATTCTAAAATAGTTGAATAAATCAACTTAACACAAAATATTTCATAAAAACTTTCAGACGTTTGTGTCATTTGTATTTTTTAAATGTCAATGGACTTTTTTGTTTCCTGCAATTATTTACACATTATTTAATTGGTGCCTCAAGAAATGTCATAATATATGCATATAGGCTATTCCTTTGGAGTAACTAAATCAAACATAAGTGTAAATTGAAATTCTAGTAGAAGATGGATCCAATTGTTCCCATGACCATTCTCATGTTTTTCTTAGCTTGTGTAGGACCATTTTTAACACACATAGTTTAGAAATTATTTCATCTTCCATGCAATTTTATTTTGGTTCACTTCTCATACATTATCATCCGTCTTCTTTGTTGTACTACTCTTGCACCTTTGTTTTCCCCTATGATAACATTGTAAAGTATCAAAAGTAATTTTAATAGTCTTTTTTTTTTTGTTACAAAGAGTACACGTGAAAATCTACATATACTGTTTTTGGTCTTTTCAAAAAAAAATAATAATAATTATCAAGCATTAACAAATGAGAAAGACATTCATTTAAAAATAAAAGCTACAAAGGGAAAATTATGCTATCCTGACCTTGCCAATTTAGTTCAGTAACACTTCTTGAACAATAATCAACGCTTTTATCTGCCTCTGTGCTTCTACAAAAACACTTGAAAAAAAAAGGAAAGAAAGATGTCACTGAAAATACATAAATTGTGATAAACATCAATGTAAAGCAGGTTCTACAAAATAGAAACTGACTTCCTATACACATTCCATCCACAAAAAACCTAGAAGAAAATTTGGTCACATGTGTAGAATGATGTAGAGAATAATTAAGATGGTAGTGACTTGCGTTGTGGAGAACGGTGGTCCTACATTTGCATAAAGATGAAAAGCGTTTTTGAAGTACAAATACAATAGCAATACTATTTAACCACTATTCAATTGGCAAAACTGATTTGCACATCTGAAGAAACCGGACAGGGCCGATTTGCAAAGTTTTGGCAAGTAACAAAAAGTTGTTTTGGGATTTTAATCGAACAATACTCAAAGAGAGTCTACCGATTAGGAACAGCTACCACGTCAAATTCAAATCCAAATCCCATTGACTAAATGTTACCTGTTTAGTCAAAGGTACATACAAAAATTTGTTTCATCAAGCTAATTTCTTCTTCATCAACTGCTTTCGTTATATATTTTTTGTAACATGTACTTTTATCTATAATGAAAACATATAAACATTTAAAATACCAAGACAAAGGAAAAGATACAACGAAATAAAAAAGTGAAGTTACAGACTTTAGAGAAAATAAAACAGTTATTAGCTATATATTATGATTGTGTTCGTGTTTGTGTTCCTTTTCAAATACCCATAATATAGTACCTAAAAAAAAAACACATAATTTAGTAGTTCATAACATCACTATCAAACATCCACAATAATAATCTCTAAGAGAGTGCATCAATTTTTAATTTAATTTTTTTGAACACTTTAAATTTAAAGGCTGTGTTCAACTTAAGTGATTTTAAATACTTAAAGTGAATATAATCCCAATAATATTATAGAGATAGAAGAATTCCATAAATTTGTAGAGAGTGGATTAATTTGAACATTGACAGAAATTAAATTTGACCTAACACCATATATCAAGTAACAAAATGCTAACCTTGGCTATATGGTGTTGCAGAAAATAAGCAAAACAGAGTGGGTGTCAGATGGTGATTTTAACTTTCTCTCGCATGTCGCCTAACTCAACCCTTAACAGGAAATTCTAGAGGGTTTTTCGATTTCTTTTGAAATTGAATACTACGAGTGCACAGGGAGGGAATGTGCAGAATAGCTGTGCAAAGGAGTTGTATATAGTTAGTTAGGCAACGCTTGAAAATATAAGGGAAAGTAGACATCTCGAGTTCTAAAGACTCGCTTTGCGAGTGTTTTAGATCTGAAAATGCCACATAGATCTCGAGTTTTAGAAACTCGAGTTCCATGCAAAAAAAAATTTAGTTTTATTGCTCCTATAGTGGCGTTTTTAAGTCCTATAGTGACGTTTTAAAGCCCTGCAGCAGCGTTTTCCTGCAAAGTTTTTTCATAAATCCATTTTTAAGCCCTATAGCGGCGTTTTCCGAACTCGAGTCTTTAAAACTCGATTTTCACGTGGGTTTTTTTTGCATCATACTCATCCGCTTACAAATCGAGACTTAAAAACTCGATTTTTATCTTGGAACTCGAGTTTTAGACACTCGAGATGCTAGTTTTCAACATTCTTTTACAACGTGACAACTAACTAAATTTTTTAATATTTATTGTTATTTAGAAAAAAAATTCGAGTATGCAGCCTCTTCATTTTTATAAGTGTGCTGGATTCGAGTGGTTCTAGTGTTGCGTGTGGCTTTGTATTTGGTCAATTATTATTTGACCTAGTCCTAGTCCTAGTGGTGTTAGGACTTTGTTAGCCGACTCAATTACAACTGTTGTGGCAAACCTATTAGCACTTACCCTAGCCAACAATATTACACATATAGGTTAGGTTATTATGCGGCTGTTATTTCCAGGTTTTAGTGCCGCAATATTATAATACGGTTGCTCCATTATTTGTCATAGTCATGTGCTTTTGGTGAGTTAGGATTCTTTGGGTTATTTGGTGTTTGGGCTTTGTAAGAGTGTTTTGGTACCATAAAACTTTATCCTCACATGGATTAACTATTTTTTCTTTACAATTCACACTTTGGACGGCACAAATTCTTTGTTCTCTCTCCAATACTGACATTATGAAATTTTTTTTTTTGAGCATTCTAAACTCACACTACCATACCTGATACCACTGATAATATCAAAAACACATTAAAAACATCCATATTTCAAAAGACAAAATTAACCAGCAACACCCAAACTTCTTAAATCCTAAATGGACCTAATCCAAAAGCCAAGCAAACGACATTACAAAATCCATAAAACGACAAACATAGGCGCCAAAAAATAACATTATGAATTTATAATGCGCTATTATCACACTTTTCATAACTATAGGATTTTTTTTTTCCTGAATCACTACCCTCTGTTGGTCTGTTTGTGCATGGGCATTTTCCTATTGGTGCAGTCAAACAAATAAACATTATTTTATATTATTTTTTTACAGCCCCCTACTCTCTGTATATAATATAACTTTACTCACAGCAAATATAATTTTCAGTCTCTGAGAAACACCCTCACAAACACAATCACATATTCGCACAAACTATAAACGTATGGTGTGGAGAAAGAGCATCAAAGAAAAATCATATCAGCATTAGGCTTTAAAAGAGATTATAAACACTTGAAATTGGGTAGATCGGGATGGAGGTTGAAGAGGCCGGCGGCGGGGTCGGTGTGTCAGTTGCCGGTGGTTGATTTTCTCCCTCCCGGTCTCTCTATCTCTCAGTCTCTCTCGTCTGTCTCTCTTTTCCTTGTTGGGCTAATAAGTTCTTGGAGGGGCCCAAAGGCCCCAAACATGATTTTAAATTTTAATACCCAATTTACCTACTATTTTTTTTTTTGGGTGTCCGTCTCTGTTAATATGAGTGCCTAAATGAGTTATCAGCATTTCATAAATTCTAACTTCAAATAAATATCTATACTATTATTTAACTGGCTTTCAATTTTCATATTGGCTTTGATTATTATTGGTTTTAAGTTTCAATTGATTTTGGGATATTTCATAATTGCTTTGTGTTTTTGCTTTGCAATTGTTTATATAATCAAATTATGAAAAAGTCATTCTTTTGGCTACTTTCCAAAAATATTCATAATCTGCTTCTTGGACGTAGTTTTCTGGTTATCGGTTCTTTTGGTTGTATTTCCAAAGTTATTTCTTTTTCTATTTCTCCCAGGCTAGGTGTTTGCTATGCAAGGGGTCATACTTTATATACATTTTTCTTTGTTTGATATTCAATACAATTCTATCTTTTCTCTAAAAAAAAGTACTTATTTATTTATATATGAGTTAGAGAATGAATTGGATACATACACTCTGCACCAACGTGTTTACATTTACTACAAAGTTTGCTCTTTTATTTTGAAATTTAAAATTAAAATAATTGGTTTATTCGAAGTAATAATAACCTTATATTTAACCCTTACTCATCTCTCTCTCAGGTTAATGTATGCATAATAGGGCATATTAGATAAGTGCAAGTGGGAGACTTTACAAGAATTATCGTATAATTCAAATCTCACATGAAGTAGTTGTTATCTAAGAAAATGTTGTAATTTTTTTTTTTTTTTTTTTTTTTTGTAAAAGCAACTATATTTATCATTTGATAAATTGTATGTACGATTCAATTTACATTTTTTTGATAATTACTAATTTACTGCTCCACAAAAATGTTTTGTGTCTTTTTTTAATTATAAAAATTACGTAACTTTTCTTGGTTTTAAAGGTAGTTGCTAAATTTAAATTTAGGCTATTTTTAACTTTTTGTTATGGATGTATAGTAAGTGGCTAAATTTTAGGATTAAACAAAAATTGATAACTGCCAATTTTTTTATTTTCATAAAAAAAAAATAACAACAGCAACAACAACAACAGCAGCACCAAAAATTAAAGAAACATGTTCATCAAATAAAAATAAAAAATAAATAAAGAAACATGGAGCCTAGAGCATTTCCTTTAACAAAACTAGCATCTGAACATGCGCGTGAAGCTCTTCTTTTTTTTTTTTTGTAAGGATTAATAATTTGTATCCATTATAAATTGAGATTACTACACATTTTCCAATTACAAAAGCATCTAAGGGTATGATGAGTGTTATGCGTTTGTACCAAATGTTAATAATTTTAATATTTGGTACAAACGTATAACACTCATCGCACTCCTAGGTTTTTTGTAATTAGTAAATGTATAGTAATCCCAATTTATAATTAATGCAAATTATTAATCTATACCAAAAAAAACAAAAAAGATTCTCACGCGCGTGCTCAAAGGTTAGTTCAATTTTACCACCTTCACCACTCTCAGAAAATAAAAACTCAATGTTACCCACAAGGCCACAATCAAACGGTTTCCAGAAAATTTTACTCTCCATTTCTCTTTTCAAACCACAACCATGGCAATTCACAGCCATACAGCCACCCATACGACAACTCTTTGCCTAGAGGTTTTTCCTCTAAAAAGGTTTGGTTCAGTTTATTTTTTAGAGAATCTTTTTGGTTTTGAATTATACCCCGTATCTGCATGTGCGTCTTAGCTTACTAGCATCAAAACTCCTTACCAGCCTCCAAATCTATGCCCATTCCTTTTGATTGCTCTTCTCAAAAAGTTAGGTCTCAAAGATTTGAGGTAGGTGTCTATCACATACAATTAGAATAAAGAAATTTACTTTCTATGTTTCTGAGTAAAGCTATTGGTGAAAATAAACCATTTTATTATATTATTTATTTATTTATTGCTTGGTGGTGTTTTAATTTAGTATACATCTACTTCTGATACTCTTAAAAATGCATATGCAGCCAATGACATTTTAGTTTGTATCATGTATCTATAACCAATAATCCTTCTCATGTAACGATATTTATGGAAGAGGAAGTTTAGGGATACATACACACAAGAATATATTTTATAAATTTTTTATGTGATAATATTTTTTTTAATGAAATTAGATAAAAAAGACTTTAGTTGAATAAAATTGAAACATTTAAAAAATTCAATTAAATGAATTTAAAACTAGAGTACATAAATTTTTAGATAAGTGAATTTGAATAGGGTTTAATTTGCATTTTAATCTTATTTTTATTACAACACACATTTATTATCTACTACTAGTATCAGCCAAAGCAGTTCCTTTAAAAAAAAAAAAAAAACTAACTTCTGAGCGCTCGCTCACTCGCATGCTCAGAGGCTAGTAGTATTATTTAAGAATGTATTTGTGTATATATTAAGTTTATATATATGTATTTATTAAAATAAAAATGGCGGTAATCCTAAAATTGTACCCTAGTTCTTCATTTCCTTGACCAATCTAAAGTCACTATTGGTTTGGTATTGACAATATTGAAATTATTACCTATCATATAATCATCCACATGTTTTTTAATTCAATGTGTAATAATGATTTACAACTCGTTAGACCATTAAAGAAATTCGATGTATAATAATGATTTACAAATCACTAGACCATTAAAGAAATCACTCAACCTTGCCTCGAGTGAAAGAAGTTGAGCGAGTGCAGTTCCTGCTTTCTTATCTAAGCCTCTATCTATAATTTATGTTATTAGTGAGACGTCAATGTTTGTTGGGTTTATTTAGTATTTATTATTTTTAATGTATCCCGTAAGCTGCACGTGGTAGCATCATCGTGTTGATTAGGCAAGTAATCTCACGACCCCAAGCTAATGGGGAGAAAAACACCTTGGGGAACTTTCTTGAGTAATTAATATAACATATAAAGACACACTTTAACCCAAAAGGCCTAAACCCCAATGGGTATGTACTCAATTATGTTATATTAACTACACATTCTTCTCATCTTTGTTCAATGTGGAACTTCACTCACACGTGTAACCCAACAATCTCCCCCTCACGTGTGAGTCTCTGCCACTCTGTGGGCTTCAAGACTTCTCTGTGGGCTATGAGTAAGTCCTACTCGCTCCCCCTTGCCTAATGGGCTTTTCCACTTCATCAGCACGTCATCCATGGGTCTCTCGTACGCCATCCATGAGAATCACGTGTCAACCCCGCACGCACATCCATGGGAACTTTGCACGTCCATGTCCATGGGAACCTCGCACCTCATCATTGTTTAGCACCATTTGCAATATTCCTTTGTTGGGATTTTCTTTTCTCCAGGATTTTTGTGTGTGGGCCATTAAGGCTTTTTCTATCCCCGCTGGGTAGGGACCATGAACACCTCACCACCTTCGCCGCACACCACCATGGGCTCTGATACCAATTGATGGGGAGAGAAACACCTTGGGGAGCTTTCTTGAGTAATTAATATAACATATAAAGACACATTTTAACCTAAAAGGCCTAAGCCCCAATGGGTATGTACTCAATTATGTTATATTAACTACACATTCTTCTCATCTTTGTTCAATGTGGAACTTCACTCACACGTGTAACCCAACACAAGCCACGACAAGGTCTCGAGTTGCACAATCTATATACTCTGTTCTTTGCACATTCCCTAGCTAGTGTACACACCTGTGATGCGTGACAAGGGCTTCTAATGAGAGTCTCAACAAACCCTAGTTGATAAAATAGACATCCAAGAAAGGCTACTTTGATTGTCAAAAAAGAGAGAGCTTTTTTTTTTTTAGTAGAAAAAGGAATTTCATTAAAACTAAACAGAGAAAACAGATTCAGTACATTGCCTATAGCAGTACATTCCACGACAATCAGCCTCCAAAATAGGAATAAGATCCACAAGCGGATCAGTAAAAAACTCAAAATCAGAATCTAACATGAGGCCTAAGTTAGCAAGCCAATCTGCACTCCTGTTCACTTCCTTGTAGATGTGTCTAATGCTCATTTGGGGGATTTGAGTAACTAAGTGCCTGCAGTCATCCATAATTGAAGACACAACAATGTTAGCTCTAGCTTGATGATTGAAAACATCCACAATAGCTCTAATGTCTAATTCAATAACCACAGCTTGGACATTCATTTGCTGACATAAAAGGAGGCCATCTCGAAGTGCCCAAAGCTCGGCGGTGAAGCTGTTTGCTATACCAATTCTTCTAGCAAAACCCCCCACCCAGTTGCCATTCACATCTCGTAAGAGTCCTCCACCACCAACCAATCCCGGATTCCCCATGGATGAGCCATTAATGCTTAATTTCATCCAGCCACAACAAGGTTTTTCCCACCTCACTTGCTTCAGGATTTTACATTTGGCCATCAAAGGCTTACCAACACAGTGAAAATATTCTAAAGCAAGTTGTTTGATGTCCATGGCTAGGCTTGTTTTTAGTTTATTGTTCTCAAATACCAGCTGATTTCTGCCCTTCCAAATCATCCATATAGCAAACATAAATGTTTGGTTCCAAGGAACTTGCCTTGAACCTCGAAACCCCTTGTCTCTACAATTAGCCATAATCCAATCTTGAAGGTTGGCCGAGTAGAAGGCATTATCTTGGTAGCTGATGCCCAACTAGTGCCAAATTGCCTTGAGAATATGGTAGTCCTGAAGAGCGTGAAGGATGGATTCAGAGCTTCTGTTGTAGTGAGGGCATAAGTTTTCAATTAGCATCTGCCTAGCTTGTAAGCATTCTCTTACCCCGATACTCTAGTGCATGCATTTCCAAATGAAAGTTTGGATCCTCGGCAAGGTATCCAACTTCCAAATCCACTTCCGATGAAAGGCCGGATCAGGAAGAGGCTCACTAGCATGAAAGGGTCTCAACAAACCCTAGTTGATAAGATAGATAAGACATCCAAGAAAGGCCACTTTAATTGTAAGAAAAGAGAGAGCTTTTGGTTTGAGCAAAAACACACTCCATCATTTGTTTTCTATCTCTTTCAATCTTTGATTGAGATATTTTATTCCTTCATCTCACCCATAGACAGGGACGGACACGGGGGGGCCCAAGGGGCCCGGGCAACCTTGGCCCAAAAAAAAAATTAGATATATATATATATATATATATTTTTTTTTTTATTATAATTAGACCCCCTTTTTAAAAATTTCAGGCCCCCCTCCCCTAAGATATTAGCTTATACAACCCAGCCCAACCCAAAAAAATCAAAACCCATTACCCATTTTAAGTTTTTACCTACAGTTACAAACCAAATTTAGAAAAAATAAAAATAAAAGTAAAGAAAAAGATGGAGATAAAAAAGACAAAGAAAAATACATAATAAAATAAAAATATCACTAACCGACGTTGCTAACTCATACTATAACTAACAATTTTAAATTAGATAAATTTACAATTGAAAACTAGTAAATCTATAAATTTAAAAATATTAAATTTAGAATTAATACAATTAGTCATTTTGTGAGAGATAATATATGTAATTCTTATTTGATTTGTAGATCATGGGAAAATCAACTTATTTGATTTGATTTGTAGTTCTTTTTTTTTTTTTTTTGCTTATACTCCGGCCCTTCCTAGCTTAAAATCCTGGATCTGTCCTTGCACTTGCATCATGAGATTTCAAACTACATGTAAACAACTTAAATTTCGATCAAATCTTAAGTGGATAAAGGGTCAAATTTCAAATTATAAGTACACAATTTTAATTTTGATCAAACTACAGGTGAGTAAGTTGTAATTTACCCTAATTATTATTATTATTTTATTTGCTGGTTTATAGTGTTAGTTACTTCTTTCGTGATTAATTAGTTTCAATAAGACCAATTAGCTTTACTATCAGATTTTTTGGTATACAGAGGAAATAAACCGACTTAGGAATACATAAAGATAGATTACTGTAAAGGACAAATACATATCACTTGCATAAAATGAACTCAACAAAATAAAAAATTTAAACCTTTTAGCAGAATTTTGGCTACAAACAGTTAACTAACCTGAGAAACCACCTCCTTTCACAGTACAGTTGATATCCCAAAGGCCCAAAGTCTTTGTCTCTGAAAAAGGTCGCAGGAGTGCAGCACGATGATCAAGCATGGGAAAATAGACATCAAATTCTTTATCATTAACTACAAATTTTCCATCACCAGGTTGAAGAAAGACATGGGCTATACTGCATTTTCTCCTCCCTGTTCCATAAGCTCTTCCCTTCTCATCTACTTGTCTCACTCTTGCTTTGGCAACTTCCTCCTGTTTCTGGCGCTCTATTTCAGCTCTTGAGGATTTTCTTGTATTTTTCTCATATCGCATTTCCTCTATTTCACTTAGAGGGGGTAATCCCTCAATCCCTTCTAAGTCCTTGAGGGCAATCAAACTGTCTAGCATTTCATCTGTGATTCCAGATGCAGCAATAAGGTCACCAAATGCACGATTTGTACCTGCAATCAGAAATACAGAATCAGTACACATTTCGCTGCTAATTTGTAAACTTGATATGAGAAAAGTGATGGATTTCACCTTGATAGTTTAAGCTAGTAAACAACCACCAATTAAGTCAAACTTACACAAACTACTTTCAGTCAAGCTTGTTTTCACTCAATCAAGTTGAAGTTGTATTGGAAATTTACCAAACGTCTAAACCAAAACCAACACTTTGCTTGGCCTGGCTAAGCTATTATTCTCAATAACATAAACAAAATCTCAAGGAAATCAAGAAAATAAAAAAGAGCATGACATTCAAATTCAACAGCAACAACCAAGTCTTACTCCTATAATTTTGCGGTCCACAATGGATTCCGGACATATTAGATAGGGTTGACCACATGTATTCTTTTCTGCCATTCTATTCTATCTAAAGCCATATTTTCTATTACTTCCTTAACTAACATTTTAAAAAAAAAAAAAAAACTGTTTCTATCATTGTTATTTTTGGTCTTCCTCTACCTTTTTCCGTTCCCTCAACTTAAATCAATTCACTCTCTCATTGGTACCAATAACCAGCATGACATTCATATTCACCAATCAAAATTTCCTAAGCTCCAAACTTAACAAAAGGCCCATATGCCAAGCTCAATATCTTCATTAAGAATTCTACCATCAAGTATTTGCATTCAAAAAGCCTTTTCTTTTTCTTTTTCTTTTTTTATTATAAATCCTAAGAAGAGTTACTTGGCAAGAGAAAACAGTTGGTGAGAAGTATAAATGCAGTATTCCCATTCCTAGTCACAGACCAATAAAACAGAAATCCCATTTTTTTTTCTTTGGTCTAAAAATATAGAAATGCATCCAAAATACCCATCATCCAAAATGATCAATTATATGGGGTGGCCTCATTTCTTGAAAATTGGGAATAGTAAGTCTAATTTTGCTATACTAATTTAGAAACCCATATGCAAAAACTAATACCCAAAAAACCAAAAATAAAATTATGCTCTAAATAACACAATGCACCTTTGAGTACAGCAGTGAGCTCTTGTGTCTCTCTCTCTAACCTCAATGCCTCCTCTCTCTTCTCTCTCTCCACATCACCACCACCACCACCACCACCACCACCACCACCACTAGTACTGCTAACACTACTCTCACCCGCGGTATCGCCGAGCTCCCGTACACCCACCTCCTCCTCCTTCAATCCGAACACGTCGTCCTTGTCCTCGTCCACAAGGTTCCAGGGCTTGTACTCCACATCTTCGCCGCTCTTCGCTCCGATCGCCTCGCTCGATTTCAACCACGAGTCCACGTCGTCGTTTCCGGCCGGAGAGTCCTGGGCGAAGAACTGGTCGAATTTCGGGTCGCTCTATTGTTGTTGGAGGAGAAGAAGAATTTGGGGATGAAATTGGGGCTTTGGATTTATGGGGTTTGGGAATGTGAATGGGATTTTGAGGAAATTAGGGTTAGACGACGGATGCGAGGGTCTTGGAAGGAGACGAGAGAGCATGGTGGTGAAGGTGAATCACAGTTCACAGTGTGTGAGAGAGAGAGAGAGAGAGAGAGAGAGAGAGAGTTTAGGGAGGTTTGGACCGTTTGGTTTTAGTAGGGTTTTAGAAATGGAAAGAAAGGTCCGGGACAGTCCAATTGTAGAAATTGGTCCGGCAAGTCAGATGGATTTGGGCTGTCTTGGCCCATTTGGAATAAAGGAAACCAACGGGCTAGTAAAATTATATTTGTTTGGATAAAATTTGGTTACAAACTTTTTTTTTTTTTTAAACAGTTTGGCTAAACTTAGTTGTAGCCTAAACTTATAACTTCGCTTAATATTTTTTTATTGGATGTGAATTTTGACAAATTTACTGTTGGATTGCATTTACATCTTATATCTTTCATGCTTACAAAATTTTTAGAAGATTAAAAATCATTAACTATGTCATCAATCAATTGTTTAAATTACAAGTTTTCGTAGTCTAAAATTATACATAAAAAAAATAAGTTTATGGATCATATAATAAATAACATTCAATTTGCAAAAAATTTGACCCTGTGTTAAGAGCATAAAGAACATGTAATTTAACGGTTAAATTTTGAAAATATATAGTCATGTTAATTATTTTAATGGAAGTTGTAGTCAAACTTTGTCCTATTTTTTATTTTATTTTTTTAAAGATTAAATTTACTTGAAGTGAAACCTTTGCTTTACACCCTTCGGACAAAAGCACTTAAACTTTTGTCACATTTACATATTAAGAGAAAAGTCACTCTGATTCGCTAAAATATTATCTAATTTAGAGTATCTCTGATGGAAGAGTTAAAACCAAAATTATAGACAAAGTAGATAGCGAAGCCTTATAGAGCATCTCCAGTAGCTTCTTTAAATTTTTGCCAATTTTTGTCTGTTTGGAGAGTGAAAAGTTCTTGCCTATTTACTTTTTCAAATACACTTTCCAACAGACTCTCTATCTTTTTCTCCATCTCATTTAAATATTATTTCTTCATTCATTCTTTATTCTTTTTTTTTTTCATCATTTATTCTTCCTATATTCATTCCCAACAATCATATTTTTCAATAAAAAATGTTATATCCACAATATTTTTCGCAATACTTTCACAAGAATCACATCAAAATCTTATGTGGAAAGTTGTTACTAGTTCAAATTTAAACCTACCACTGAAATTACTTTTTTAATCACCAATATTAGCTAATAACAATCTATTACTTAAAATTTATTGTGAAAATATTGTAATAGCATTTCTTAATTGTCATTTCTTATTTTTTATATTATTTTTCCAAACTTAATTACATCCATACGTTTCTTTTTCTTTTTCTTTTCCTTTTTTTCTCTTGGTTTTTTCTCCACCACACACCTATCCCACTCCCATCTCTATCTACCCTTCTTTTTATTTTTCTGGAACATTCTGGATCACACTTTCACTGTCTCTAGCTCTCTCATTCTTTCTCTAGCTCTCTTTTTTTTTTTTTTTTTTTTTTTACTTTTCTATTTCTACTTGATTCTAGTGCACTCTCTACAATGATAAGAAATAGAGAAATTAAGAACAAGCGATTGCTTGCTCCACCGTTGATCGAAGGACACAGGCAAACATTGTCTCTTTTTTGCTCCACCATGGGTCAAATGGCTTCTGTCTCTCTCTTTTTTTTCTTTTCTTTTTTATGATTTGATTAATTTTAAGATTGTGTTTTTGAGTTTGTATTTTGATTATACTTGAGTTTAGAGATGTTTAAAAGAAATGATTGTTGTGTTTGTAACTGTTGTGAACAGGTCTCTCTCTTTTCTCTTTTTTCTTTTATTTTTTTGATTTCATTTGGTGTATGAGAAAAATTATTTTCGTGTTTGGATTGTATTTTGCGTTTTGTAGCCGTTGAGATAAAGAAGAGAGACGGAGTGAAGAAGAAAGAGAAAGGAAGGAAAGAGAAAAAAATATTTTTTTTAATTCAACCGGTATTAGTTTGATGAGAAATAATCTTTGCAAAAGCTACAGTGATTGCTGCAGTGCTCTCCAGGCCTGAGAGTTACTGTAGCAAATCTAAAAAAAAAATAGAGATAGAGAGGCTGTTGGACTTCATTTTTGGTGTGAATAGTGGCTTTTTTCTCCAAAATTTGGAGATGGTTAACCCCGTTGGAGATGCTCTTAAAAACCAAGTTTAGTAGTATTTCCAAATGAGGCAAATTGTTTTTTCTAATCTACGGCCACTCTCTTTATCTTGAGGTTACTGTAGATGAGTAAAATAATTTAAAATTAATATTTTCTCTTTCCACTTTTCATATCTCTTTATCCTGTAAGTTTTTTTTAGAAGGGAAAAAAAAAAAAAAAAAAAAAACTTACAGGATAAAGAGATATGAAAAGTGGAAAGAGAAAATATTAATTTTAAATTATTTTAAATATTAATTTTATCTTGTAAGTTGTAGGTATGGAAATGAATAAAAAAAAATGATATTTAAATAAGATAAGAAAATAATAAAAAACCGGTTGAAAAATGCACTTTAAAAAAGTACCTAGGCAAAATGTAAAAGACAAAAACAACCACGCGTTAAAACAACAACAACAACAACAACAAAAAAACCCTTAAACGCCACACCCTTCAATCAAAAGATGGATCTCCATTCGATAAAAGACAAAACGGTAAAAATAAAATCTCTTCAGCTGTGTTTGTTTCGTGTAAAACGTTTTCCGGAAAATACATATTTTTCGGAAATGTTATTTTCCGGAAAAGAAAAATATTTTTAAGTGTTTGGTTGAATTATGAAAATTGTTGTAGAAAATATTTTCATGTGTTTGGATGTATTCTAAAAATGCTATTTTCCGGAAAATTTTTCACATTTTCTCAGCATCCAAACAAATTTTATTATAAAAAATTTCAACATCACAACCAATTCAACAACAAATTCCGGCAATAAAAACACAACACAACAACAACAACAACAACAACAACAACAATAAATTCCGGCAACAAATTCCGGCAACAACAACACAACAACCACAACAACAACAATCAGTTCATCAAAAAAAAAACAAAAACAACAATCAAACTTAAAAAAAAAAAAAAACGGAGAGATCGAGGAAGACGACGATCGACGGCGCGGCGGGGCGCGGTGCGACTCGCCGGTGCGAAGAGCGCTGGGTTCGAAGGAGTTCGACGATCGACGATCGACGACGCGGCGCGATCAAAGGTGCGACTGGATCGAAGGCGCGATCGTTGCAGTGAGGCGATGGGGACTGGGTTCGTGGTCGCTGGCGATGGTCTCTCGGCTTGGATCGGCGGTTCGTGGGTTCGTGGCCGCCGGCGATGGGCGCTGGGCACTGGGCGCTGGGCTTGGAACGACGATGGCGCTGGGCTCTCTCTTTCTTTCTCCCTCTCCCTCTTCGTGCTCTCTGTTTTTGGGTTTTCCGGAAAATAGGATTTGAAGTGAAAATAGGAACTGAATCCATTTTCACCTCTGACCGATAGTCAACGGAAATTAATTTCCGGAAAATCGATTTTTTAGGTGCAACCAAACACCCGTAAATTCATAAAAGCATTTCCGAAAATGCTTTTCACCCAAAACAAACACAGCCTTCCTCCTTCAAATTTTCAGCTTGACGCCCGTTCTGTTTCGCTTCTTTTCTGCAACACCATATACCCAAAGGTCAGCATTTTGATACTTGCTCTTTATTTTGATGCTTTCTTCCCGATTTATCACAATCCAGCTTTCTTTTTTTTAATGGGGTTTAGCCCTTGAATATTTGTAGGAAAAAAAAAAAAAAACACATGTTTACCCTTGAATGGTTCACTTTTCAATGCTGCTATGAGCATCTATATCTGAAACTTAAAAAAAGGTCTAAAGCCCCTTTAATGTTTTGTGCTAAAAACTCATGTTTTCACTTATTGAATTTGATTAACGCCTGTAAAACTGTTGTGCGCCCATTAATTTTTTTTTTAGATGGTTAGTGATTTTTTTTTTTCTTTTTTGTCATTCCTTTAATAATGACACTAATCTATAATATTTTCCAGTTTCAGAATTGCTAAAGTTTATAGTTTAAATTGGTTAGGATTGAACACTGATACTATCAATGTGCAAATTAACCCTCTCTCTACAAATTTTATTGGAATTCTTCTATCTCTATAATATTGTTGGGATTATATTCACTTAAGTATTTAAAATCACTTAAATTGAACACAATCTTTAAATTCTCCACTGTTTGTGAGATTTGCATATTGTACACATATGTGCTTTACTGTGTTAAAAAAAAAAAATTGATGCATTGTCTTAGAGATTATTATTGTGGATGTTTGATTGCAATGTTATGAACTACTAAATTATGTGTATTTGAACACAAACATAATCATAAGATAACTAATGTCTGTCTTATTTTAAAAGTTTGTACGTTTTCATTATAGATAAAAGTCTATGTTAGAAAAAATATATAACAATAGCAGTTGATGAAGAAGAAATTAGCTCAATGAAACAATTTTTTTTTTTCTTTTTTTGTGTTTCAGTAAACAGGTAACATTTTTTTTTTATGGGAGTAAACAGGTAACATTTAGTCAATAGGATTTGGATTTGAATTTGATGTGGTAGCTGTTCCTAATTGGTAGACTCTCTTTGAGTCCAGATTGTTCAATTAAAATCCCAAAAAAAAACTTTTTGTCACTTGCCAAAACTTGCTAATCATTCCAGTCCGGTTTCTTAAGATATGTGGATCAGTTTTGCCAATTGAATAGTGGTTTATAGTATTGATATCATATTTCTACTCCAAATGATTCTACTGACAACGCTTTTCATCTTTATGCATATGTAGTACCACCTTAGTACCATAGGTTTGCTGTTCTCCACGACGCAAGTCACTACTATCTTAATTATTCTCTACATCATTTTGCACTTGTGACCAAATTTACTTCTAGATTTTTTGCAGATGGAATGTGTATAGGAACTCAGTTTGTATTTTGTAGAACCAGTTTTACATTGATGTTTATCAGGGTTTATGTATTTTCAATGACATCTTCTTCTTTTTTTCTTCTTTTTTTCACGTGTTTTTGTAGAAGCACAGAGGCAAATAAGATCGTTTATTATTGTTCAAGAAGAGTTACTGAATTAAATTGAAAGGTCAAGATAGCATAATTTTCCCTCTGTTGCTTTTATTTTTAAATGATTGTCTTTCTCATTTGTTAATGCTTGATAATTAAAAAAAAAAAGACCAAAAATAGTATATGCAGATTTTCACATATGTACTCTCTGTAACCAAAAAAAAAAAAAAAAACTATTAAAATTACTTTTGATCATTTCCAATGTTATCATAGAAAAAAAATAGTGCAAGAGTAGCATGTCAAAGAAGACGGATGATAATATTTGAGAAGTGAACCAAAAGAAAATGGCATGGAAGACGAAATAATTTCCAAAGTATGTGTGTTAGAAATGGTCCTACACAAGCTAGGAAAAACAGGAGAATGGTCGTGGGAACAATTGGATCCGTCTTCTACTAGAGTTTCATTTATATGTTTGATTTAGTTGCTCCATAGGAATGACCAATATGCATATATTATGCCATTTCTTGAGGTGCCAATTAATTAAAGTGCCAATCATTGTAGGAAACAAAAAAGTCCATTGACATTTAGAAAATACAAATGACACAAACCTCTGAAAGTTTTTTATGAAATATTTTTTGTGTTAGGTTGATTTATACAACTATTTTAGAATTGTTATAATATAATGTTTATACAATTAAAGTATGAAGTTGGTTGATTTCAACACTCAATTAAATTGTATTATGCTAAAATGTTTTTTTGGTATTATTTTAATATAGATTTCAAGATTAGATCTCAAAGTCTTATGAAAGACTCTCTGAATTTAGGTTTTTTCTTTGCAAGTAATTATTTGAATTTTTTTTGGTATTATCTTAAAATAAAATGTTTAAATTCTCACTTTTTTTTAGAAACGTTAAATTTTCACTTACCATGTGTCTTTTGTAATAAATAAAAGTATCCTGCACATTATGCAGGTTATAAGCTAGTATAATTAATTCGAGTTCTCATGTTTACGAGCTTGTTCACAATCACATTACTGTGTTTGAGCTTGACTTGTTTACTAAATAAATAAACATAAAAAAGCTTTTTCTTGAGCCGAGATCAAGTTGTTCATAAATGATCCCTTCCCCTGCTATAGAGAGAGAAAGTTTTGCACATACCGTAAATGGGTGTGGTTGAGTGTTAAATGATCAAATGGATGAAACATGGTAATGGGATTGAGATACTCAAATTTTATCATTTTATGGGGGGATGGAGATGAGGGCGAGGGAGGACATAGAAATAGGGGAAGACATAACACCTCCAATACCTCCACTCTCATATGCTCTCCACCACTCATTCCTCCACTCCCACTGCTACTCCTGCTTCTCCCCTCTCCCTCTCCCTCTCCCTCTCCCTCTAAATTCCAATTACAATAATACTAAAAACCACCACCATTACTACTACTGCTCCCCTGCCTGTACTACTACTAGGGTCGTCTCCACCGAAGAACTCCACATCCTCCAATCCCACCACCACCGCCCCTTCTCCTCTGACCTCCGTGCTCCCCTCCGCTTCCTCCAATCCCATCCTGACGATCGCATTGCCAGTTTGCTCACCAACTGCTGCAAACTACTCCTACTCCAAGAGGACGATGAGTTTGCGGCCACAATTTGTGAGGGTGCCAAAGCCATAGCCACAGCCACAGACATGGCTTCAGCCTCAGCTGCACTGTGCCTTGTGCTAACCAATGGCGTGGAGGTGCAGGATTATGATGGGCGCAGTCTGGGTATAGCAGTATACCCACAAAACTTCTCATGGATCAATCACAGCTGCTCTCCCAACGCTTCTTACCGCTTTTTCCTCTCTCCACCGCCACCCTGTTGCCCCAACTCCACCAAGCTTCGGATTCTTCCCCAACACACTTTCTTAACAAAAGGTGTGTTTCCCTCTCTCTCTCTACTCATTTTCTTCTTCTTTATTATATTTCAAACTTTAATCAATCTTCATTGTTAATAATACAATGTTATAGATGATGAGGTGTGCCAGGATAATGGTCCCAAAATTGTTGTTAGGAGTATTAAGAAGATTAAGCAAGGGGAGCAAGTCACTGTTACCTGCACTAACTTGTTGCAGCCTAAGGTATTCTTTTAATTATTTTACTCTTCTCTACTACTATTTCTTTGAATACTATAATTTCTTTTTCGTGGAAAATGTCAACACTAAACTTGGGTGATTATTACAATTATCGTGCTTAAAATTCACTTGAAGCTAAGCATTTATAGTCCCAAGTACATTTCGTCAAGATGTTTTTGATTCTTTGAAGTCCTTTTCGAGTCTCTGTATTATCTAAATCAATTAGATCTTTCGTACTAATATTTTACATGCAACTTTTTTCCCCAGCAAATGAGGCAATCAGAGTTATGGTCAAGGTATCAATTTATCTGCCGTTGTGAGCGATGTAGTGCTTCACCCCCAACCAATGTGGATCATACTCTGCAGGTAAGAATTGGGGGGAAAAATAAAGGCATAACATCTGTTTGTCTGAATTTTTTCATGTCTTTGGATACAATCTATTAACTTATAGCTGTAATTCAATGATTTTTCCATTATTCTTTTTTCTTAATTTGCTTTTTGATGTACTTTTTTTGGAGTTTATATCTATATTTTCCAAACCTTTGGCTGGATCTATTAATTTTTTTTACAACACACCTTTTAACATAATTATAGCAAACTTGCCAACATTCTTCTTAACATGACTTAATTAAGATTTTAACCCCAAACAGGAAAATATTGACGATAGTTTTAGATTCATTTGCATGTATAAATGGTCTCATTTAACTGGACTTCATGAAGTTTAGTTCTAGGAAAATATATGTAATGTTTTCAAATTCTTTACTGAATTACTCTGATTGCTTCCTAATTTATTTTCTAACTTTAGTTCATGCTAGTTTCTGATCCCAAAGAAAAGTTCATGCTTTTTACTGTCTTAATTACATATCTTATGTCAGCAAAAAGTAGCAATACTGCAACTTGGGAAATTATTGATTAGTTATCAATACTAATTGAAATTATCTCCAGTTGCTGTTATTTTGCTTTCCTTGCATGCTTCTTAATTCTTGTGACTTCGCAAAAACAAGCACCTTTAACTGCCTTGTACCATTGGAAGTTTTAACCATATTTACCTTTTTCACCTAGCGAAATTCACCTCTTTGAACCTAATGTTATCTGTCGGAGATATTACTTAACAGAATTTTACTTTTTTCTTGGTTTAAAGGTATGGAGATGCCTAGAAAGGTTATCTTCAACTAATGTAACTTTGTGCTATTTTCCTCTCCAGGAAATTTCTTCAGCAAGTCTTGATGCTTCCAGTTTGAGTTCTGGTCAAATGTCTATCGTGACTATGCAATAAGAAGGTTGACTGATTACATTGATGATGCTATAACTCAGTATCTTTCATTTGGTGATCCAGAATTGTGTTGTGAGAAGCTTGAAAACTTGTTGACACAAGGTCTCCTATATGAACAGTTAGAAGGCAGGGAAGTAAAATCACAACCAACCATCAAGTTGCATCCCCTGCACTACCTCTGTCTAAATGCCTATACTACACTGGCTTCAGCATGTAAAGTCCGTGCAAGTGACGTGTTGGGTCTATATTCTGAATTGGTTGAGCATCTTTTGGAAGCTCTGGACTTGAGCAGGACCAGTGCAGCATACTCATTATTGCTTGCAGGTGCTACTCACCAGCTGTTTTGCTTTGAATCTTCTCTAATTGCAACAGTTGCAAATTTCTGGATTAGTGCTGGGGACTCCTTATTAACTCTTTCTAGAAGTCCTGTTTGGAGTGAGTTTGCAAAATGGGATCTGCCTATGGTGAACCCGCCTCTCTTGAAATGCATATGCTCTAAGTGCTCACTAATGGATAATTTTAAAGCCATTCTATTTCATGGGGAAGCTCAAAATGCAGATTTTGAGGATATATCTAGTGAGTTCCTTGATTGTGTCACTATCATTACACAAAAGGTTTGGAGTTTTCTTATTCATGGTTGCTGTTATTTGAGAACATTTAAAGATCCCATTGACTTTAGCTGGCTTGGAACTTCAAAATACTCCAGCTTAAGGGATGTTCAGCCTCATCTTTGCAGCGCTGCTGAAGGACCTGGTTACACCCTCCAAGAAAGGATGCATATCTTCCAGCTTGGTGTCCATTGCTTACTGTATGGAGGGTATTTAGCAAGCATATGTCACGGTCGACATTCCCATTTGACTAGTCAGGTTAAAATATTCTAGACTGTGAAGACTGTTTGATAAATGATTCACATGAAACAGATTGAGTTATGAATTAAAAGGAGTTTATACTTTTTCCAAGCAGTTACAGATAAACCTGAGCCAGTATTGCTAAAACATAAGTACATCTGATCATACAAGATTACATTTCAATAAATACCATATTTCAAGTTTTAAGTAAAAGGCTGATAAAGTGTTATTAGGTGTGGTACAATCTATTGATTTTTTTTTTTTTTAATATGGCAATCTCTTAGATGGTGTAAAACTGAGTCCATCCTCATCAAATTAAATTTTTTTTTTAATATAAAAACTCTCAAACACACAAAACGATGAGTTTGATAATAAAGAGGACATGAAATTAGTATCTAAAAAACAAAACATTTTCCTCATAAGCTAAAAGAAAAGGACAAAGATTGGCCTAGGTGCAGAATGGAGATTGCATCCAATTCCTCCTTCAATAAAATCAATAACATATTTGCATACTTTCAACTTTGGGTTCAACTATTTTAGTTTATTAAATTTTCCATACCTAAAGGATTTGGATTTGGTCCATTGCTTTAATATATTAGTCTTGTCAAGATAGCAACACGTGTTTAATTTTAGGCTGTGTTTGTTTCGTGTAAAACATTCTCCGGAAAATACATATTTTCCGGAAATGCTATTTTCCGGAAAAGGAAAATATTTTTAAGTGTTTGGTTGAATTATGAAAATTGGTGTGGAAAATATTTTCATGTGTTTGGATGTATTCTAAAATGCTATTTTCCGGAAAATTTTTCACATTATTACAAAAAATTTCAACATCACATCCAATTCAACAACAATTTCCGGCAGCAAATTCCGGCAACAACAACACAACAACAACAATAATCAGTTCATCCAAAAAAAAAAACAACAACAACAATCAAATTAAAAAAAAAAAAAAAAAAAACGGAGAGATCGAGGAAGAGAGAGTGTGGAGGCGACGGGTCTGGGTCGGCAACGAGGTCGAGGTTCGTGGGTTGCTCTGGGTTCGTCGGTTCGTGGGTTGCTCTGGGTCGAAGGCGATGGGTTGCTTTGGCAGTTGCTCTGGGTCGTGCGATTGCTCCGGGCTTGCGATTGCTCTGGGTCGTGCGATTGCTCTGGGTTGCGATGGGTTGCGCTGGGTCGAAGGTCGCCGGCGGTTGCTCGTGCGAAGGTCTGGTCTGGGTCGCTGGTCTGGGTCTTTCTTCGTGCTCTCTCCCTCTGTTTTCCGGAAAATAACATTTGAAGTGAAAATAGAAGGTGAAATGAATTTCACCCGTGGGAGTGCTATTTTACGGTCAAAACTGAAATGATTTTCAGTTGACCGAATTTTCCAAATCAGCCAAACACCCAAGTTTTACGGAAATGGTTTTCCGGAATTACTTTGAAGTCAAAACAAACGCACCCTTAAATGTATGAAGGTATTGGACCAACGAACTTTATCCTTGGGTATATGTAATTGGATGATATGAGGTCAAATGGATAAGGTCTTGTGTTCACACCACAACTTTTATCGATCAATGTAATACATGAATACTAGTGATTAATAATCATAAAATAAAGCTAAAGAGACTTGCAAAAAATTAAAGCTAAAGAGGAAGAAAATGTAAAACTAAAATAAAATCATGACAAAAAGAAGAAGGACAAGGTAATTTCGAGAGAAACTCTTTAAATTTCTATGTATTTTAATTGGATGAGAATTTTAAAAATTTAATTATTGAATTGTATGTTTTTTGTGTTTTTAACGCGCATATCAAATTTCATTTTTATTTACTGTTCAATCAATAAACTTATTTTTCATGCATTATTTTAGATTACAAAAACTTGAAATTTAAATATTTGATTGATGACATAGTTATTAATCTTTGATATTCTTGAAATTTGTCAAGTATGGATGGTATAATAAGAACATCCATTTGTCGGTAGAATTTTTAAAATTCAAATCAAATAAAAAAATATTTTAAAAAAAAGTTCAAAGAGTTGAAGAGAAACTTTTTTTTTTCCTATTTTTGATGTAAAATAGAATTTCTATTTTATGCTAATCTAAGTGTATATGTGTGTAAAACTCCCTTATGAAAATTTGAACCTCAGCCTTATCCATCACACCCACAAATATTTATACGTATAAGGTGACCATCACACCGAAGGAAGAGAGAAACCATTTCGAAAGAAGAATAATCTACCTTTTATTTTTTGAGAAAAAGGAAGAATAATCTACTATAAATGGAAAATGACTAAAGGGGTTTGTATTTACATTAGAGAACTAGAGAAAGAGACAAAAGAAGGGGTAATTCCGGGTTTCCATAAGAACAAAAAAAATATAAGAAAGAGGACACGAAATTAGTATCTAAAAAACAAAACATTTCCCTCATAAGCTAAAAGAACAGGACAATGATTAGCCATGGTTTTGAATGGGGATTGCATCTGATTCCTCCTTCAATAAACTCAATAATATGTTTGCATACTTTCAACTTTGGGTTCAACTATTTTAGTTTATTAAATTTTCCAAACCTAAAGGATTTGGATTTGGTCCATTGCTTTAATATATTAGACATGTCAAGATAGCAACACATGTTTACTATTAAAGGTATGAAGGTATTGGGGACAAAATTGCTAAATGCCCTTTTTGGGCAAACTAAGTAGTGTTTTGCCATATTTTTCAAACTAATTAGGAAAATGCCCCTCTTTTGAAAGTCGATTTTCTCAAAATCGAGCTATTAAAAAAAAAATTTTGGAGCCCTATAGCAGTGTTTTTAAGGACCTATAGTGACGTTTTTAGGACCTATAGTGACGTTTTATAACTCGACTTCCATTAAATCGAGTTATAGGCAATTTTTTTTACCTATAACTCGATTTCATATAAATCGAGTTACAAAACGCCACTATAGGTCCTAAAAACGTCACTATAGGCTCCTTAAAAACGCCGCTATAGGGCCTAACTCGATTTTGAGAAAATCGATTTTCAAAAGAGGGGCATTTCCCTAATTAGTTTGAAAAAAATGGCAAAACGCTGCTTAGTTTGCCCAAAAAGGGCATTTAGCAATTTTGTTCAAGGTATTGGACCAACAAACTTTATTCTTGGGTATATGTAATTGGATGATATGAGGTCAAATGGATAAGGTCTTGTGTTCACACCCCAACTTTTATCGATCAATGTGATGCATGAACTAGTGATTAATAATCATAAAATAAAGCTAAAGAGACCTGCAAAAAATTAAAGCTAAAGAGGAAGAAAATGTAAAACTAAAATAAAATCATGACAAAAAGAAGAAGGACAAGGTAATTTCGAGAGAAACTCTTTAAATTTCTATGTATTTTAATTAGATGTGAATTTTAAAATTTTAATTATTGAATTGTATGTTTTTTGAGTTTTTAACGCGCATATCAACTTTCATTTTTTATTTACTGTTCAATCATTAAACTTATTTTTCATGCATTATTTTAGATTACAAAAACTTGAAATTTAAATATTTGATTGATGACATTGTTATTAATCTTTGATATTCTTGAAATTTGGCAAGTATAGATGGTATAATAAGAACATCCAATTTGTCGGATGAATTTTTAAAATTCAAATTAAATAGAAAAATATTTTAAAAAAAAGTACAAAGAGTTGAAGAGAAACTTTTTTTTTTCTTTTTTTGACGTCAAATAGAATTTCTACTTTATGCTAATTTAAGTGTATATATGTGTAAAACTCCCTCATGAAAATTTGAACCTCAGCCCTTATCCTCCACACCCACAAATATTTATACTTATAAGGTAACCATCACACCAAAGGAAGAGAGAAACCATTTCGAAAGAAGAATAATCTACCTTTTATTTTTTGAGAAAAAGGAAGAATAATCTACTATAAATGGAAAATGACTAAAGGGGTTTGTATTTACATTAGAGAACTAGAGAAAGTGACAAAAAAATGGGTAATTCCGGGTTTCCATAAGAACAAAAAAATAATAATAATAAGAAAGAGGACACGAAATTAGTATCTAAAAAACAAAACATTTCCCTCCAAAGCTAAAAGAAAAGGACAAAGATTGGCCTTGGTGTAGAATGGAGATTGCATCCAATTCCTCCTTCAATAAAATCAATAACGTGTTTGCATAATTTCAACTTTGGGTTCAACTATTTTAGTTTATTAAATTTTCCAAACCTAAAGGATTTGGATTTGGATTTGGTCCATTGCTTTAATATATTAGACTTGTCAAGATAGCAACACATGTTTACTATTAAAGGTATGAAGTTATTGAACCAACAAACTCTATCCTTGGGTATATGTAATTGGATGATATGAGGTCAAATGGATAAGGTCTTGTATTCACACCCCAACTTTTATCGATCAATGTGATGCATGAATACTAGTGATTAATAATCATAAAATAAAGCTAAAGAGACCTGCAAAAAATTAAAGCTAAAGAGGAAGAAAATGTAAAACTAAAATAAAATCATGACAAAAAGAAGAAGGACAAGGTAATTTCGAGAGAAACTCTTTAAATTTCTATGTATTTTAATTGGATGTAAATTTTAAAAATTTCATTATTGAATTGTGAGTTTTTTATTTTTATTTTTAATGCGCATATCAAATTTCATTTTTATTTACTGTTCAATCAATAAACTTATTTTTCATGCATTATTTTAGATTACAAAAACTTGAGATTTAAATATTTGATTGATGACATAGTTATTAATCTTTGATATTCTTGAAATTTTGCAAGTATGGATGGTATAATAAGAACATCCAATTTGTCGGTTGAATTTTTAAAATATAAATCAAATAGAAAAATATTTTGAAAAAAAGTTCAAAGAGTTGAAGATAAACTTTTTTTTTTCTTTTTTTGTGGAAAAATAGAATTTCTACTTTATGCTAATCTAGGTGTATATGTGTATAAAACTCCCTTAAGAAAATTTGAACCTCATCCCTTATCCTCTACACCCACGAATATTTATACTTATAAGCTGACCATCACACCAAAGGAAGAGAGAAACCATTTCGAAAGAAGAATAATCTACCTTTTATTTTTTGAGAAAAAGGAAGAATACTCTACTATAAATGGAAAATGACTAAAGGGGTTTGTATTTACAGTAGAGAACTTGAGAAAGTGACAAAATAAGGGGTAATTCTGGGTTTACAAAAGAACAAAAAAAATATAAGAAAGAGGACACGAAATTAGTATCTAAAAAACAAAACATTTCCCTCCTAAGCTAAAAGAAAATGACAAAGATTGGCCGTGGTGTAGAATGGGGATTGCATCCGATTCCTCCTTCAATAAAATCAATAACATGTTTGCATACTTTCAACTTTGGGTTCAACTATTTTAGTTTATTAAATTTTCCAAACCTAAAGGATTTGGATTTGGTCCATTGCTTTAAAGGTATGAAGGCATTTGGTCCATAGCAACACATGATTACTATTAAAGGTATGAAGGCATTGGACCTACAAACTTTATCCTTGGGTATATTTAATTGGATGATATGAGGTCAAATGGATAAGGTTTTGTGTTCACAGCACAACTCTTTTCGATCAATGTGATGCATGAATACTAGTGATTAAAAATCATAAAATAAAGCTGAAGAGACCTGCAAAAAATTAAAGCTAAAGAGGAAGAAAATGCAAAACAAAATTAAAATCATGACAAAAAGAAGAAGGACAAGGTAATTTCTAGAGAAACTCTTTAAATTTCTATGTATTTTAATTGGATTTGTATTTTAAAATTTTAATTATTGAATTGTATATTTTTTGTGTTTTTAACGCGCATATCAAATTTTATTTTTATTTACTGTTCAATCAATGAACTTATTTTTCATGCATTATTTTAGATTACAAAAACTTGAAATTTACATATTTGATTGATGACATAGTTTTTAATCTTTGATATTCTTGAAATTTTGCAAGTATGAATGATATAATAAGAAGATCCAATTTGTCGGTTGAATTTTTAAAATTCAAATCAAATAGAAAAATATTTTAAAAAAAAAAATTCAAAGAGTTGAAGGGAAACTTTTTTTTTTTTTTTTTGATGTAAAATAGAATTTCTAGTTTATGCTAAACTAAGTGTATATGTGTTTAAAGCTCCTTTATGAAGATTTGAACCTCAGCTCTTATCCTTCACACCCACAAATATTTATACTTATAAGGTGACCATCACACCAATGGAAGAGAGAAACCATTTCGAAAGAGAATAATCTTCCTTTTATTTTTTGAGAAAAAGGAAGAATAATCTACTATAAATGGAAAATGACTAAAGGGGTTTGTATTTACATTAGAGAACTAGAGATAGTGACAAAAGAAGGGGTAATTCCGAGTTTCCATAAGAACAAAAAAAAAATATAAGAAAGAGGACACGAAATTAGTCTCTGAAAAACAAAACCTTTCCCTCCTAAGCTAAAAGAAAAGGACATAGATTGGCCTTGGTGTAGAATGGAGATTGCATCCAATTCCTCCTTCAATAAAATCAATAACGTGTTTGCATACTTTCAACTTTGGGTTCAACTATTTTAGTCTATTAAATTTTCCAAACCCAAAGTAGTTGGATTTGGTCCATTGCTTTAATATATTAGACTTGTCAAGATAGCAACACATGTTTACTATTAAAGGTATGAAGGTATTGGACCTACAAACTTTATCCTTGGGTATATTTAATTGGATAATATGAGGTCAAATGGATAAGGTTTTGTGTTCACACCACAACTTTTTTCGATCAATGTGATGCATGAATACTAGTGATTAATAATCATAAAATAAAGCTAAAGAGACCTGCAAAAAATTAAAGCTAAAGAGGAAGACAATGCAAAACAAAAATAAAATCATGACAAAAAGAAGAAGGGCAAGGTAATTTCGAGAGAAACTCTTTAAATTTCTATTATTTTAATTGGATGTGAATTTTAAAATTTTAATTATTGAATTGTATGTTTTTTTGTGTTTTTCATGCGCATATCAAATTTCATTTTTATTTACTAATCAATCAACAAACTTTTTTTTCATGCATTATTTTAGATTACAAAAACTTGAAATTTACATATTTGATTGATGACATCGTTTTTAATCTTTGATATTCTATAAATTTTGCAAGTATGGATCGTATAATAAGAAGATCCAATTTATCGGTTCAATTTTTAAAATTCAAATCAAATAGAAAAAAATTTTTAAAAAAAAGTTCAGAGAGTTGAAGGGAAACTTTTTTTTTTCTTTTTTTGATGTAAAATAGAATTTCTAGTTTGTGCTAAACTAAGTGTATATGTGTTTAAAGCTCCCTTATGAAGATTTGAATCTCAGCCCTTATCCTTCACACCCACAAATATTTATACTTATAAGGTGACCATCACACCAAAGGAAGAGAGAAACCATTTCGAAAGAGAATAATCTTCCTTTTATTTTTTGAGAAAAAGGAAGAATAATCTACGATAAATGGAAAATGACTAAAGGGGTTTGTATTTACATTAGAGAACTAGAGAAAGTGACAAAAGAAGGGGTAATTCCGGGTTTCCATAAGAACAAAAAAAATATAAGAAAGCGGACACGAAATTAGTATCTGAAAAACAAAACATTTCCCTCCTAAGCTAAAAGAAAAGGACAAAGATTGGCCTAGGTGCAGAATGGAGATTGCATCCAATTCCTCCTTCAATAAAATCAATAACATATTTGCATACTTTCAACTTTGGGTTCAACTATTTTAGTTTATTAAATTTTCCATACCTAAAGGATTTGGATTTGGTCCATTGCTTTAATATATTAGTCTTGTCAAGATAGCAACACGTGTTTAATTTTAAATGTATGAAGGTATTGGACCAACGAACTTTATCCTTGGGTATATGTAATTGGATGATATGAGGTCAAATGGATAAGGTTTTGTGTTCACACCACAACTTTTTTCGATCAATGTGATGCATGAATACTAGTGATTAATAATCATAAAATAAAGCTAAAGAGACCTGCAAAAAATTAAAGCTAAAGAGGAAGAAAATGCAAAACAAAAATAAAATCATGACAAAAGAAGAAGGACAAGGTAATTTCTAGAGAAACTCTTTAAATTTCTATGTATTTTAATTGGACGTGAATTTTAAAAATTTAATTATTGAATTGTATGTTTTTTGTGTTTTTAACGCGCATATCAAATTTCATTTTTATTTACTGTTCAATCAAGAAACTTATTTTTCATGCATTATTTTAGATTACAAAAACTTGAAATTTACATATTTGATTGATGACATAGTTTTTAATCTTTGATATTCTTTAAATTTTGCAAGTATGGATGGTATAATAAGAAGATCCAATTTGTCGGTTGAATTTTTAAAATTTAAATTAAATAGAAAAATATTTTAAAAAAAAGTTCAAAGAGTTGAAGGGAAACTTTTTTTTTTTCATTTTTTGATGTAAAATAGAATTTCTACTTTACGCTAATCTAAGTGTATATGTGTGTAAAGCTCTCTTATGAAGATTTGAACTTCAACCCTTATCCTTCACACCCACAAATATTTATACTTATAAGTTGACCATCACACCAAAGAAAGAGAGAAACCATTTCGAAATAAGAATAATCTACCTTTTATTTTTTGAGAAAAAGGAAGAATAATCTACTATAATGGAAAATGACTAAAGGGGTTTGTGTTTGCATTAGAGAACTAGAGAAAGTGACTAAAGAAGGGGTAATTTTGGGTTTCCATAAGAACAAAAAAAATATAAGAAAGAGGACAAGAAATTAGTATCTGAAAAACAAAACATTTCCCTCCTAAGCTAAAAGAAAAGGACAAAGATTGGCCTTGGTGTAGAATGGAGATTGCATCCAATTCCTCCTTCAATAAAATCAATAACCTGTTTGCATACTTTCAACTTTGGGTTCAACTATTTTAGTTTATTAAATTTTCCAAACCCAAAGTATTTGGATTTGGTCCATTGCTTTAATATATTAGATTTTTCAAGATAGCAGCACATGTTTACTATTAAAGGTATGAAGGTATTGGACCTACAAACTTTATCCTTGGGTATATGTAATTGGATAATATGAGGTCAAATGGATAAGGTCTTGTGTTCACACCACAACTTTTATTGATCAATGTGATGCATGAATACTAGTGATTAATTATCACAAAATAAAGCTAAAGAGACCTGCAAAAAATTAAAGCTAAAGAGGAAGAAAATGTAAAACTAAAATAAAATCATGACAAAAAGAAGAAATACTAGGTAATTTCGAAAGAAACTCTTTAAATTTCTATGTATTTTAATTGAATGTGAATTTTTAAAATTTAATTATTGAATTGTATGTTTTTTGTGTTTTTAACGCGCATATCAAATTTCATTTTTATTTACTGTTCAATCAATAAACTTATTTTTGATCCATTATTTTAGTTTACAAAAACTTGAAATTTACATATTTGATTGATGACATAGTTTTTAATCTTTGATGACATATTTTTGTGGTGGGAATGAAAAATGATGGTTTTTTTTTTTTGCTTTTCATTAACATGTTGAATTTATGAAGTTTTTTTTCAAACATTCTTTCTGCCTACTCTTAGCATTTGTCACGTTATATTTTCAAGAGATTCTAGTAGTATATGATATTATTTTTTAGGACAGTTCTATAGTTTGTCGCTATGTTATATACGCAATCATCTACTATGTGTGGATGCCAATTAGTTTAACTGGTAAATTTTTTTTTTAATCAAAGAATGGACTTAGTTTTGAATTCCTTCCGCTTACAATAAAAGAAAATCCATTGGGGTATTGGCATTATAGTAAAGAATAATCATCATACTATGAGGAGGTCATATGAGTTCATCTCATAGAATACTTTTTTCTGAAGGTTTAAAGAAACATTCTTCTATATTGATTTGAAATTCATTACTGTCATTTTTCATCCTTTTATATAATCTGTGGAAAATTCAGGTTTATTATGTTTCAAGGAAGGTATTGACCACAAAAGGGGAAGAGCTGGAGGCAGGCAAGAAGGAATTCATTGAAACCTTCAAGATATTGGAGTGGGAGCTTGGTGACAAGCCTTACTTTGGGGGTGAAACATTTGGGTTTGTGGACCTTTCCCTTATCCCCTTCTACAGCTGGTTCATTGTCTATGAGATTTTTGGCAATATCAACATAGAGGCAAAGTGCCCCAAGATTATTGCATGGGCTAAGAGGTGCCTGCAAAAGGAGATTGTGGCCAAGTCTCTTCCTGACCAGAAGAAGGTTTATGAGCTTGATGAGTAGTCGAGGAAAAGGGATGGCTTGGAGTAGACTAATGGTTAGGCTCAAATCTGGAAGTGTTAGCATGTTCAAATGGTTGTGTAAATGCTGTGAGCCTGTGACTTTATTTTATGTGGAGTAGACATAAATTTCAGTATATGTGCAAATGCTGGGCCATATTAACCACCTTACACACCCCCCACCCCACCCCAAAAAAAAAAAAAAAAAAAAAGGTAATGTGTCAAACTTGATTATTTCACACCTGGTACAGAAGATACCCTAGAAACAAAGAGTGTGTAGCTTTGGTGTACAAAAAAAAAAAAGTAGAGTGGGACCCGCAAAATGAAAATTTGGTGAGAAAAAAAATATACAGGGAAGCTCGTAAACAGTACATGCCCATGGTTTTTTAACCAAATACAATGTTTGGTTGACCAAAAACAATACTTGTCTTGTGAAGAAATAAGTTACCTTTTTCTAGAATAAGTTTCTTTGCTACGGGGCCCATAAAATAGAAATTTAAGCCAAAAGCCAACCGATCCTCGTAATAGCGTGCGTAAGGATTAGATTATAAGCCAACTTTCTAATTCCAAATCATCAATCAAAAGTAAAAGTCAACAATGCCCCGCGAGAGTGCGTATGGGATTTGCTTAAAACTATTTTGCTCAAGTTTAAATAAACTTTTTCCAAGCTAAATAGACTCTATTTGTTCCATAAAAAAAAAAAAAATAGACACTATTTGTAGTCATCACTCAACAATTTTACCACTATTTATAGTCATATCCGCCTATGACTATAAATCATTAGTCTCTTCGAAGTGTTTTTGCATTCTCTTTTCATTTGCTTCAATACCTTGAGTTCTGTAGCAATGGCGGACAAGGTGATACTGATGGATTTCTGGGGCAGCTTGTTTGCGATGAGGGTCAGGATTGCACTGGCCGAGAAGGGTATCGAGTATGAGTGCAAGGAAGAAGACTTATGGACAAAAGCTGCAGTAAAGAGCCCCCTACTTTTAGAGATGAACCCCATTCACAAGAAGATCCCAGTTCTCATCCACAACGGGAAACCGGTGTGTGAGTCACTCATCATTGTTCAGTACATAGATGAGGTCTGGAAGGATGGGTCTCCTTTGCTGCCTTCTCATCCTTACCAGAGAGCTCATGCTAGGTTTTGGGCTGATTTTGTTAATAAAAAGGTACGTTTTATCGTTTATGCAAAATATTTTATGTTAGGTTTATTATGTTTGACTCGTTCGGTTTGCTAGATTTTATTTTAGAAGCTATTATGTATTTATTTGTGTTATGTTTAGATACTATTACAGTTAACTAATATTCAGTCTCTGCTGTATCTGCTCCTGCAATTCTGATTCTACTTGAAGTTTTTGCTTCTAATCCTAGTAGATCCAAGAGATCAGAGCAGAGTGTAGTTGCGGAATAAGTTAAACCCCTTTATGATTGCTAATATGTCCTATGCCAAAGAAGAAAGATGAACGAAGTAAAGGGGGAAAAAAGAAGAAAGAAAATTGATGGTTTTTGTTTGCTTTTCATTGACATGTTGAATTTATGTAGTTTTTGGGTACTAAGTCGAACATTCTTTCTGCCTACCCTTAGCATTTGTCATGTTATATTTTCAAGAGAGTCTAGTGGTATATTTTTTAGGAGAGTTCTATAGTTTGTTGATATCTCACAAGCAATCATCTATTATGTGTGGGTGCCAGTTAATTTACCTAGTAAAGTTTTTTTGTAATCAAACAATGGACTTGATTTTGAATTTTGCCTACAGCAAAAGGAAATTTATTTTTGTATTGGCATGATAGTAAAGAATAATCATCAGTTCATCATGCCATTATGAGATAGAGGTCATTTGAGTTCATTTCACAGAATACTTTTTTCTTGAGGTGTGAAGAAATTTATATTCTTCTATCCCAATAGATTTGATTTGAAATTCATTATTGTCATTTTTTATCCTTTTATATAATCTGTGGAAAATTCAGGTTTATGATGCTTCAAGGAAGGTATGGACCACCAAAGGAGAAGAGTTGGAGGCAGGCAAGAAAGAATTTATTGAAGCCTTCAAGATATTGGAGGGGGAGCTTGGTGACAAGCCTTACTTTGGGGGTGAAACATTTGGGTTTGTGGACCTTTCTTTTATCCCCTTCTACAGCTGGTTCATTGCCTATGAGATCTTTGGCAATATCAACATAGAAGCAGAGTGCCCCAAGATTATTGCATGGGCTAAGAGGTGCCTGCAAAAGGAGACTGTGGCCAAGTCTCTTCCTGACCAAAAGAAGGTTTATGAGTTAGCCGCGCACTTGAGGAAAAGGGATGGCTTTGAGTAGAGTAATGGTTAGGCTCGAATCTGGAACTGTCAGCAAGTTCAAATGGCTGTTTAATAGTGTTGATTACGTTTTGTAATGCGTAAGTTTTGGGTTTGTTTACTTTCAAAATAAAGTTTGTGTCTGTTTCAT
Source organism: Quercus ilex subsp. ballota (assembly GCA_032727855.1). Classification (NCBI taxonomy): domain Eukaryota; kingdom Viridiplantae; phylum Streptophyta; class Magnoliopsida; order Fagales; family Fagaceae; genus Quercus; species Quercus ilex. Next base: position 16,676,452 of record CM064909.1, on the reverse strand, counting down.
CTAGGTCCGTTGAACTTGTAAGACACTTTGATATGTCCGCTGAGCTTTAAAATAGTGTAAAAAACACATTGAAATTGCATAAAAAGCAATGAAGGGTTGGCATTTGAATTATGAAGAAAATACAAAATTTACACCTGCAACTGATGGAATTTTGAGCTACAGGAAAAATTCCATTTATGGATTTAATTTCATATACCATAATATGTTGTTGAAACGCACAAAAAAGGGAAAACAATCATTTGTAATATTAATTGGCTTTTCAAGCATTTGTCCTTTTTTTTTTTTTAATTGAGAAGAAGCATTTGTCAATTTTGATTAAAAGTGTCGAGTTGTGGTTAATTTATATATGATTCAAATAAAAATTGTATTCTGACTTCGTTGTATCATTCTGAATCCCAATCATGTCATTATGCCCATAAGCATCTCTATGAATTCGTTTTTGTAAGAAAGCTTTATAAATTGAATATGCAAAATGTCCATCTCAACTCATATTTTCAATCCTGATAGCATCTAATTGATTAGGCATTTTCTCACCCAAATTAGAAAGAAAAAAAAATTACATTTTCTATTTTATCTACCCACTTTAATAGCGTGCTAGTCGTAGACCCACGCGATGTGTGGAAATAAATAATTCTTTTGTATTGTAATAAAATGTATGATTTATCTCTACAAATTTTTGAAGATAATTTGTTCTCCCTAAAAATTAAACAATTTCTATTTAGTCCAATTAAGTCTACTTTGGTCCAATTTAGTCCACTCAGTCCATTTCTGTCCCCCTTCAGTCCATTTTAGACTAATTGGGCCTTAAATTGATTCTTTTTGTAGGTTTTCGTTTCAATTTTAGCCCAAAAAATCTTTTTTTTTTTCTTAATTTTTGGGTTGAAAAGTATGAAATTAGTATATTTGGGCTTAACTCTTTAGTTTTGAGTTAAAAAATACAAAGAAAATATTAAGATAGACATTAGAAATTAGAAATATGAGCCCTAAGAATGATAAATATTCAAAAGTCTTATTCAGTCCACATTGGTTCTATTTGGTCTATTCTATCCTCTTCAGTCTAATTTGGACCTATTCGGTCCATTCTATCCACTAAAGTTCTATCCGGTCCATTTGGTCTTATTCAGTTCTCTTTGGTCCAATTCTGTCTATTTAGTCTACATTGGCCTTATTTAGTCCACTTTCGTCCACTTTGGTTCTATTTGGTCCATTTTGTCCACTTCAGTCCTATTTAGTCTACATTGGTCCTATTTGGACCATTCATTCATATTCGGTCCATTCATTCTAATTCGGTCCACCTTATTCCTATTCGGTCCATTCCGTCCTATTATGTCAATTTGGTCCACTTTGTTTCATTTGGTCCAACTTGGTCCATTCGGATCACTTTGATTCATTTTGGTCCACTTCGATCTATTTTTGTGTACTTACATAATGGGAAAAGACATGTTTGAGTTGAAAGCACTTAATTTAAATCAAAATTTATTAAATATTTATATAAATCTCAAACTCATAATATCTAAAATTTTAAGTAAAGCATTTATTGTTACTACACTTTTGTTAAGCACATTAATGTGGCATTTGAGTTCACTTTGGTACAACTAAATTTAAGTGAAAATCTTTCTAAACATAAATGTTATGAATATACAAATGTAATCTTTAGGGCAATTATTCATTTATTTTAACATTATTACTTTTAAATTAATTGTATGAGGTTAATTATACATTTAAGCAAAGTAAATAAATATATACATATATGTATGTGTAAGGACCAAATTTGAGTCTCTAGTCCAAAAGATAGATGGATTTAGGTCCAAAAAGCCCAAAATAATGAATTTGTAGAGAGTGTGTTGGAAAGCTGGGCTTTAATGAATCAGACAACCACTAAAGTGGGTTCAGATGACAAGAGAATGAAGATAGACAAGTTTATGCTAAAGAAAATCGTCATCGATAAAGTCCAAGGTGATCTGTTCTTATATATTTCTTTCAAGTTTGATTACAAAGTCAATTCTTGATGCTACAGTGTTTTTTTCTTCGTTTCTCGATCCCCTTCTCTTATTGCTTCCTTCTTTTTTTATACTCTCTTCCCTTTCATCTTTACCCTCCACATGCAAGCCAAATGGTTTGTCTTGATACTTGTCTCATTAGCACCCTCCTAAAGTCTTTATGTAGTAGTTGTAAGGCTGAAAATCACTGTTCAGGTATCACCTCCACATTAATGCGGCCAGAGAGTTAGCTGCAGAGCATTTAATGTGGTGTTAGCAGCTTTCTCCTTAGATATTTTAGGACTCCCCCATGTCCTATGTTTCTGCAATGCTTATCCGTGCCAACAGAATTTCCTGGAACGTTCCCCTGGACCGCAGACCACCTCTTCGGACCTTGGCTTTGGTTAGTCTAGGATGCATTTATCCTCGGCTCACCCTCCTAGGCCATTATGACCAAAACTAACTTCTTCATTTACTAATACAGACTCCCTTGACAATGTCTACTCCCCTTCGGACGACCTCTCGTTTTCGGCTTGGGCCTCAGGCCCAATATATACATAGATAATGAACTTCTGGGCCCAATACCCCTACAGTATGTAAGTATGTATAATTTTTATTTAAATAAATTATTCAAATGATTTATTCTCTTAATAGAGATTATCATAATAATCAAAACTCATATCAAACTTATACTGAATATGTATAATTTATTCTCTCTCTCTCTCTCTCTCTCTCTCATACACACACGCACACACAAAGCATCCCTTGCCCCTTTGCTGCTGATGTCCTCGACCCTTTGCCACCGGCCCTCCGCATCATCCTTGCCCACCAAATGTGTTGTTCTCAATCTCCGTTAAATCTTTGTATATGATCCACAGCTTTAATCCTTCCCCTTCCATGATCCACAACATTTCTACCATCATGACGATCCTCTCTCCACCACGACACTCATCACTAAAGGGACAAACATATTTTTTTCAATTAATAAGGAGAGGAGAAATATGTTTGAGATAGAGAATCTAGAGATCACCAAATATTTTATTATGATAAAATGATTTACAAATCAACAATGACTATCCATACCAGAATAGTCACTATAGATATGTAAAAATCGTTCTCTCTCTTATTTATTACAATAAATTATGAAATTATATTTTCTTTTAGTATTTTCTCCTTCTTGTTGAACCACCGTAAAAAATAAAAAAAAAAAAAAAAAAAACCTCATGTTTTCTCAATCTGTGGCTTCCTCTTGGCATATTTAAAAGAAAAGTAATATTAGAGACACAAACGACTTTACAAATTTTTTACAAAGCGTTGATGTGGTGTGATCCACATTTGCTTTTAAAAGCAATTATTGAATGATATTTTTATTTTTATTTTTATTTATCAAAATAATATTTGCATTTTCTTTTTAGTAGGCATGAAACTGGTTTATTTATATTAGTCATAATATCATGCAATTTTCAAATTTGTAAACACACATAATATGATCAAATTGTTACACCACTTTATTGTCTTTCTGATTTATTTATAATATATAACACTAGATTTTACAATTTTTTTGAAGGAAAAATATTGAAATATTTGAGAAAACTAAAGAAACTAACAAAAACTGGTTCATGTCCACCATAATGATGGCTACATAAGTGGGAAAAGGAGAAGAAAAAAACCATACGTTAAACAGATTGATGCACTTTACAAAATGGCCAAGTATGTTGAGATGAAAACTTCACAGTGGTATGGCTGCCTCTTGGTATCTATGTTCTAGATCGCAACTCGTCTATTACAAAAAGAGAGCCTTACCACCTCTGCATTTGGAACATGGTAAATCCCCTTCCCACTTCCTCGTTCCCTGTTGTATGTACACCGGACTAGAATTGTGTACCAAACTGCCACTAGACAAGATGGATTGATTGAACCCAACGCCTCATATGTTGTTACCGGAGTTGTACATGTATTAGTTCAACTTATTTCCACTGCCACCTGCTATTGGGATGTCCACCGTCCACCACCGTCAAATCCAGTTGGAATGCTATTGTTGGATCCAGTATTGTTGTTGTTGTGGTTTTGGGCTTGCAAATACTGTTGTATCAGAAGTGGGTATGTGATTGGCGTGAAGCCAAATCCTTTTATGTAAGGGATACAAGTCACTTGTAGTGAAAATAGGATGGGATTCAGGACAAACCAAAGTTGACTCAAGTACTTATGGGTAGTGAGCAAGCAAATTACAAGCGATGGTTTCTAAACAGTCACACCTTTGTGTATTCCAAATGTAACCAACTCTCGGGTCAGCAGTTCTACACTTACATTTGTAAGTAAATATAAAGACATGAGAGTTAACATGGATGATAAAGAGTTAGTAAAATGTTTAATCTCACATTGAAAATGAGAGCGACTATTTTATTCTTTTTAATTGTAGTAATTAATGGGCTAATATATATTAGAGCAGATATTGGGCTAAATATTGGACTATTTTATTTTATTTTTTTTAATTGTGGTGATTTTTTTTTTTTTTGAGAAATAATTATAACATGTTGCTAACCACACAGCTTAAACCCTTTCCCCCCTAGACCCCCAAGCACTTTGTGCATGGAGAGGTGTCAATTCAGCTACAAGACCTTTGGCAGTGGTGATTAATTACCATATCCGTTGATGAGTTGAAAAGATTATATATACTATACTACAACAATTACTACCTCTTGGATCCTCCTACACTGTAACAAGCATTCTACACATTATACTAGGCTATAGCAATTACAACACAATTACAAGTATTCTACATATTAAAAAAAGCAATTACAAGCATTTTACACTCTAAAAAAAAGCAATTACAAGCATTTTACGCACTAAAAAAAGCAATTACAAGCATTCTAAACACTATACTACAACAATTACAAGCATTCTACACACTAAAAAAAAGCAATTACAAGCATTCTACATACTATATACTACAAAAATTACAAATATTTTACACACTAAAATAAAGCAATTACAAGCATTGTACACACTATACAAGAGCAATTACAAGATTCTACACACTAAAAAATATACTACACTAAAAAATGCAATTACAAGCATTCTACACACTAAAAAAATATACTACACAAAAAAAAGCAATTACAAGCATTCTACACACTAAAAAAAGCTCCTTATCTCCTTGTCTACTCAGCAATTACAAACATTCTACCCACTAGCCTATAAACCAATATACTAAAGCAATTACAAGCATTCTACACACTAAAAAATAGAGAGATTCTTGGCAAGAAAGGGTGCTTTAACCATACGACATTTGTTGGGTTGTTGTATCCTAGGGGAGACAAGTTAGAGCAGTTTTTCCCGTAATCCACAACCTTAAACATTCCTTCTAGGTTGTTTTTTGAAAAAAAAAATGTAAGAAATTGGTAGTCTCTTGAGTTCTCTTTGGGAAGAACCCCTTGAAAGGCTATTTGGTTTGCAATTTTTGCAAATCACACATCCTTGAGGAGGAGGAGGAGGAGGAGGGGGAGGTGTAGGAAGAGGCTCATGTATCACTCAAAGAAACAAAGTTCAAGAACAAGAGAGAGAAATTTTTTCAAGAACTAGAGAGAGAAAGTGCAAGCCCATTTCCAAATTCAAACCTAATAGTATAAATAGGGGTCTAGGGCTTAGAATTTTGTACGGCATGGAGAGAGAAAAGAGAGGTTATAACTTGAAGCCTGTGAAGTGTGATTTTAAAATTTGAAAAAGTTGTCCAAATTTTTTTTGTTTTTTTTCCCAAAATGCCATTTATGGCTAAGAGTCTAAGACCATTCTCAATGATGCCATAACTATTTGTAATTAATTTTTTTTTTAGAGAGTTTCAACCTATGACGTTCTCTCTTGATGATAACTTTTATCATCAGACCAAGACATCAATCAGTTTTTGGTGTAGGCGGGGATTAAACCCTAGATCTCTTATTCAACCATCAAAGATTTTACCAATTGAGCAATTGAGCTAACTAGAACCCACTATAATTCAAGTTTTTGTTTCAATTAATTTTTAATAATGGCATATAATTTTTTTTATGTACTAATGGCATATAACTATTTATAAACAATCCATCATTTTATTTTTAGATTTACCATGAATTTATACTTTACCACAGTGTATGGTACATACACTCTCATGTAGGGTTGTAAATGAATCAAGTCATTCATAAAAAATTTGTTCTAAACTCGAAAAAAATGTCATTCATGTTTGTTTTTTTTTATAAATGAGCCAAGTTTGAACCTTAATTTTAGGCTTGTTTAGTAAAAAAAAAAAAAAAAGAGGTCTAATAAAAATAAAAAAAAACTCATGAACAGGCTTGTGAACTGAACAGTTTTTAGACCCTTTAACACAACTGGATTAACCTAGTTAATTAGCCAAGTGATTAATTTAGTCAAATTATACAAATCTAGGTTATCACAATCAAACAATCATATCAAGTATATAGCAGCGAAAAAATAAATAACACAAAGATATAATGACCTAGGAAAACCAAACCGGTAAAAAACCTGGGGAATATTTAACCTAGCTAGCCTCAAGGTAAACTTGAATCCACTATCTTGAAAGAATCAAAGTTCATACAATAAGACTTACAAACCCCCACGCTTAACTTCTTATTGCTACCCACCAGTAGAACTTACTGACACGACCACGTGCAAGCTCCGAGACCACGAACTCCTTCTTTCTTAGATTCTCCAGCAAGTACAAGCACACCCACTTGTGTATCTTTAAGCTCTTATGGCAGCAACTGAATGATCATCAAGATGTTGAAGAAATCTCCTCTTGATAATCCTAAGCTTGTGTGAAGGAAAGCTCCTCACGGATCTCACAAGAGATTCACACAAACAGCAATATGAGTAACCTCTAAAACGTGACTAGGGTTTGCCTTATATACCTAGGGCAAAAACATAAAACCCTAAATGTTTTAGGAGTTAGGGCTGAGTTGGAAAAACTGCAGAAAAAAGCATCTGTGTGAAATTCGATTGATCAAGCCTAAGCTTCGATCAATTGAGCCAGGCCGAGATGCACATTAAATTCTGCATCAGCTCGATTTCAACTTTACATGAATAACACAACTTTGAGCACGTCTAAACAAGACTAAACAACTTGTTTTGATCATGGTTTGCCAACAATACAAATTAGAGTTCTAAATACATGAAATCCTAAGTCTTTAGAACCTAACAAACTCCCCATTTGGCAATCCGTGACAAAACTCAACTAAAAGCTCAAAGTTTACAAAATAAAGCCCTTTACATAACAATCCAATCCTAACTACTATCCATCAGTTGCAAGTGTAGACAGCAGCTCAATTGAAACAACCTGTATTTCCTGAAATGCTCAACAAACGCATAAACGCATGTGTGAAAAATACAAGTAAACAAAATAAAGTTTTGATTTCACCAAAACACAAAATAAAGACATATATCAATGAATATCTCAAACATATAAGCCAATAAGCAGTGAAACAAGAAACAAAAATAAATGTATCTCCCCCTAACATGAATAGCCCAACAAAAATACATCTAGAGCCAAAAGAAAGTAAATACAAGATACAACTCCTAGATACAATCTAATCACCATAGGCTCCAAAGAAACAAAAACTCCCCCTATCAACAAAAACTCTACAAGCTAAACCAAAAGCTACTCAAAAGCTACTCCCCCTTTTTGTGACGGAATGCCAAAGGGCAATCATAATCTATCATCAGAAGGAGGTGGCGAAGGAGATCGTCTGAAATGTGCCAACTTTGCACGCAAAGCACGAACCTCATCGAGCAAGTCCACCAAAATCTGCCCATGAGCCGCCTGAACGGTCAAGACATGATCCAATGTACGTCGAATGTCTGAATCATTCGAAATAGTCGGTGGAGGAACATCAGCAGCAGTAGCAGCACCAAACGCCTCGGCCTGTGCATCACCTGTAGAAGAAGAAGGAGGGGGGATAGCACCAGAAGACTGAACACGAGGAGGCCTCAAATGTGCAGCCCTCAGACGAAGAAAAGAGGCTCCTATGGGACCAGTAACATGTACGGGCTCAGACATGGGGAAACCATCTAAACCTAAAAACAACAAAATCCTATGAATGAAGATAGGATAGACAAGAGCGTGACCAACTACGCTACTCCTATAAATCTCGTTCAAAGAACGAAGAAATAGATGAGGAAAAGAAATAGATGCACCAGAGACAAGGGCATATAAAAACACACATCGCTCAATAGGAATGGTGTGGAGATGAGAGATAGGCCACAAAGAATGACACGCTATCCTAAGAAAAAGATAGGTAGTCTCAGAAAGCTCAGCAGACGTGATCCGAGGATCAGAACCCCACTGGATAGAAGACCTAGTGATGTATGACATGACGTCATCAAGGGGTGGAGACTTCTCATAAGGATAGACAGGCTGCCTAACGACCGAGACCCCAAGAGCCTCAGCCACTACCCTAGGGGTAATGGTGAACTCAACACCTCGTACCAACTCCTAACAAGGGTGTTGGAACCATAGACGTGGCAAGAGAGATTCGAATAGAACTCTCTAATCAGGGCGGTCAGAGGTAGATGATCTATCTCCAACAAAGACAGCCAGCCTTGACTCTCAAAGTTTGCCCTAATGGCAGGATCTAACTCATCTAGCAGCACAGAACGCTCAGCCCAAATCTTCCTCTTACTGTTCAGCTTATCAAAGGCCTCTCTGCTCTTGGCATCCTTAAACAACTCACTCCTAGAGGGAGACTCAGAAGAAGAGGAGGGAGTCCTATGGGCTCTAGTTTTCCTAGGCATGGTGCTAAGGAAAGGACAAGGACACACAGCAAAACCAAGAAAGAACAGAAAAAGAAAAACCAATGGCAGACTGCAAGTTAGCACAAAACAGATATAGAACAATAATTTATATGATGCATGAACAATAAAATGTCATGATGCATGCTCTAATGCAGTGAAACTAGATTCAAATTAAGGTCAAATTCACAAAGTTTGGCTTGAGCAAAGAGTTTCTATGAAAAACCCTAAAATTTCTAAAAACTACTTATTTGTTTGTAAAACAAATTGACCAATTGATCATCACACAACACAACAAACAGTTTAGAATGATCAATTACATCAATTAATCAAGCCAATTTCATCAATTTTATCCAATTTGAACAAAATCCCCAATTCGGATTAATTTCAAGCCCTAGAATTTGTAATTTCTCACAAAATACAAAATTGATCAAATTAACCCATCAAGATCAAGTTTATAACATCATAGCACAAAAAGCCATTGATCAATTTCAGAAAATTATGCTTGGAACAACACAAATCCCAATTTCTAAAAGGTCCAAAAATTCCAATCAAATGCATGAATTTATGCATGAAAACATGAAAATAAACTTAAAAAGAAGGGTATAATGGACTTACCGGCCTTAAAGGAGAAAAACCTTGCAAAAATTTGGGAGGAAAACGACAAAAACTTGATGAGTGAGCTTGTCCGAATCGGAGAGAGAGAGAGAAAAGTGAAAAACTTTTGAAAAAGTGAAGTTTGAACAGGTCAAATTTGATCTTTTAAAAAACCTGATTCACGATATTCGATTGATCGAAAAATAGTTTCGATCGATCGAATCAGACAAAAACTTTATAAAGAATTTTTAAAACAAATTTGATTGATCGAAAAACAGATTAGATCAATCGAAACAGACAAAGGCTCACTTAATTTTTGAGAGAAAAAACACAGTTTTTGAAAAACAAAAACACATTTTGGGCACAAAATTCCTCAAAGCATTGAAATAGATGAACAAAATGCATGAGTATGATATGAAATGCTTTTAAAAAAAAAAAAAATTTAAACCCAGTTTTCCCAAAATTTAAGATTTGCAAACCAATCTCCCTTTAAATTCTCAAGCAATAAAACTATTTTGCATAAAAACTCAAAGTATTCTCAAACTTGGTTGGTCAGACCAAAAACACACACAGTAACATGTACAATGTTTAGTAAAGAGTAACTCGTGTAGTATGTGCAACTAGCAAAGGCTTGAGATACATGTGAGGTGATATGTGAATAGAAATCAACCACAAAGTCTACAAAATTCATCACGTAGAATTTAAAAGAGACTATCACCTAAAGAGTTACATCATATAACTCCCACATCTCCTAGAACATAAGCTTGCAATCATGTAAGTTTCTTGAATTTTGCCTCATATTATACACACCAATTTTAATTTATTCAGAAACTTATTAAAAAGCCAAGATACTGTACACACCAATTTTAATCATGTGATTTGGCATCAAGCCTAATAGTACACACCAATTTTAAGCATTAAGCAATTAAACCGAGGCTACACCTTATGTTCTTTTTGTGCATGTGTTACACTTTTTGTGCATGTGGTGAAATGTTTATTTATGTCTTTCTCAAAAGGTTCAAGTCCGACAGTCAAAGACATGTGACTTCAAAATCAAGACTAAATGATCAAAAACCATAAACATCTTTCCCACACAATATGCACTACAAATCTTCAACTAGTAAAGTGCAATAAATAAGCTCATCAAAGCTAAATAAAGTACACAGACATGTTATGTGAAAATAAATTAACCAACCTTGTTTTCAAAAACCAAGAGAGTAAATACAAAACACAATTTGCTTTCCTTTTTCTTTTTATTTATTTTTTTTTCTTGAAAAGAAGAAACAAAAGCAATCCTAAAATGAAATGCATGAATGTTATGCAATGCAAAACCTAGAAACAAAAAAAGGTAAAAGAAACCAAAGAACAAAGGTCACAAAAGGTATAGCAATGAAGCATAAGGACCATGTCAAAAAGACTCAATTAGATTGAGCCTTTTACATCCAAAACCTCTTAGATGCATTACGAGCATTGGAGTTCATATTCACATTATAGTGATTTCCAACTCTGGGATTGGAACAAAGGTTTAGAGTTTTACCAATTCACCAATAAGTGTCATAGGATCTTGTGCTTGAGGCACAGACACTTTCGGCTTATTTGCTCACTTAGCTGCTTGCAGCTTATAACAATTTGGACGAATGTGTCCAGACTTTCCACAAAAATGACAAACTCAAACAGGTTTACCATACATCTTGTCTTTAGAGAGGGTAAACTCCTTAGGTTTAGACTCTTTCAGATCAACCCTAATCTTCCTAGGAGGTGTGACCTCTACAGGTTTAGTAGTCTCTCTCACAGCCTCACTCACAGGGGGTTCAGAGGAAGAAGAAGGAACAAATTTTGTGGAATGGGGTGCAGGCACAGAGATGCTCTCAACAAAACCTAATCCAGATTTGTCAAAATGAGACTTTTGAACATTCAGCATTTGATCAAGTTTAGAACTAGCAGATCTAGCAACAGATAAATCATGTTCCAAAGATTTAACTTTATCAAGCAAGTGCATATTCTCAGTTTTCACATTGTTCAAAAGTTCATTAGTATCAAACAAGTTAACAAGCAATTTTTTCTTTTCAAGCTCAAGAGAAGTAATTTTCTTTAAGCCTAATTCAACATTCATGGCATCTTTTGCAGCAACTTTGCAAAGTTTATTGTAGGCTTCTTGAAGATTTGCATCCTCAGAGAGTTCCCCATCATAAGGGTTCTCTTCAACAAATACACTTTCATTGACTACAGGAGTAGCAATGAAAGCAATGAAGTTTCCCTCCTCGTCACATCCAGACTTATCATCAGAAACTTTATTATCACTAAGGGTTACAACCATAGCCTTCCCCTTAGACCTCAAGTATGTGGGACATTCAGATTTCATGTGACCATACCCTTGACATCCAAAACACTGAGGACCCATAGAATTGTTTGAAGATTGACCAACTTTTTCTCTAGGTTTTTCATTGTTATTTACCTTAGTGGGATCATTCTTCCTAAAGTTTCTAGGTTCAGCAATGTTTATACCTCTTGCATTTCTATTATTATTCCTAAGAAAGTTTCTAAAATTCTTGGCAAGGTAAGCAATCTCTATAACAGAGAGCTCATCATCAAATCCACCAACATCAACATCATCAACTGACTTAAGAGCCATTGACTTGGATTTGTTAGTTTTGGGTAGGTCCAACTCATAGGACTGAAGAGATCCTACAAGTTCATCAACAGGGATGGAACAGGGATGGAGTCCACATCCTTACTCTTAGTGATGGCAGTCACTTTGGGTCTAAAGTTCTCAGTCAAAGATCTAAGAATCTTCCTAACAATTTTAGGTTGATCATAGATTTCACCCAAATTATATGTAGAATTAACAATGTCATTTAGTTTAGTATAGAATTCATCAAAAGATTCATCATCAGACATCTTAATGCTTTCAAATCTAGATGTTAACTGCTGCAACTTATTAATTTTAACTACCTTAGTACCTTCATGCACAATCTAGAGGATTTTCCATGCAGTGTGAGCAACCTCAACATTAGAGATTCTCTTAAATTCCTCCATAGAAACAGCATTAAAGATGGCATTCATAGCTTTGCTATTGAACCCAGCTGCTTCTTTTTAAGAAGTTTGCCACTCACTCACAGGAGTAGTGGGCTTCTCCTATCCGTATTCAATAGAGTTCTAGACTCTCTCATCAATTGATTTCAGGAATGCTTTCATCCGTACTTTCCAATAAGCATAATTATTCCCATCAAAGTGAGGAGGAATAACCAGAAAGTGTCCGTGTTCCATGACAACAGGGGTCAAGGATCAGCTCAGAGATCAAAAGATCTACAACAAGAGAGCTACCAGCTCTAATACCACTTGACGGACTGTGTGCCTTACCGATCCATCCAACGACCAATTGGTGAAGGATAAGGAGGCACAAATCTTTCATAGCATTCGATCGCAGACCAAGCCTATTGGTATTGGAGCGAATTGTGAAATCCATCACAATCCCTCCCTCACAATGCGGCTCCAACGACTCGAACCTATGACCTTGCCTCTGATACCACTTGTCAGACCGCTCTGATATCACTTGAACAGTTTTTAGACCCCTTAACACAACCAGATTAACCTAGTTAATTAGCCAAGTGATTAACTTAGTCAAATTATGCAAATCTAGATTATCACAATCAAACAATCATATCAAGTATATAGCAGCAGAAAAATAAATAACATAAAGATATGATGACCTAGGAAAATCAAACCGATAAAAAACCTGGGGAGGATTTAACCTAGCTATCCTTAAGGTAAACTTGAATCCACTATCTTGAAAGAATCGAAGTTCATACAATAAGACTTACAAACCCCCACGCTTGACTTCTTATTGCTACCCACTAGTAGAACTTACTGACACTACCATGTGCAATGCAGCTCCGAGACACGGACTCCTTCTTTCTTGAATTCTCCAGCAAGTACAAGCACACCCGCTTGTGTATCTTTAAACTCTTATGGCAACAACTGAATGATCATTAAGATGTTGAAGAAATCTCCTCTTGATAATCCTAAGCTTGTGTGAAGAAAAGCTCCTCACGGATCTCACAAGAGATTCACACAAACAGCAATATGAGCAACCTCTAAAACATGGCTAGGGTTTGCCTTATATACCTAGGGCAAAAACATAAAACCCTAAACGTTTTAGGAGTTAGGGCTGAGTTGGAAAAACTGTGGAAAAATGCATCTATGCGAAATTCGATTGATCGAGCCTAAGTTTCGATCAATTGAGGCAGGCTGAGATGCACATTAGATTCTTCATCAACTCAATTCCAACTTTACATGAACAACACAACTTTGAGCACGTCTAAACAAGACTAAACAACCTGTTTTGATCATGGTTTGCCAACAATACAAATTAGAGTTCTAAATACATGAAATCCTAAGTCTTTAGAACCTAACATGAACAATAGAGCTCGATACAAAACAAGTTGAGCTTAGGCTAGTATGTGACATTGGTAACAAGCTTGATATGTGATTGAAAACTAAACTCATATCTTACTAAGCTTTTAATTAATTGAGTGTTAAGACCACATATCTAAACCAAATGAGTTTCATAATATGCTTAATATAGGCTTGATAATGTACTTGTATTGGATCTCGAGCTTAAAAGCTTGATATTGAGCTCGAACTCAGCTTAACTAATAAATCAAGTCAAGCCAAAATATATAGTTCCCCTTCAAACAATAATAATTTTTCCTATAATTACCAACTGCTCTTTAATTTTAATCATACAATAATCTCACGTAGTGTACATCTGGCTCCAAATTAAAAAGTCAGCTTCTTTTATTATTCAGCTTATTTTTGCTACTATTCATGGGCCCCACTACACTTTTTGGTACTATTCATAAGTCTCGCTGTACTAATTTAACTAATTTTTACTTTTATCTACAGAACTTTCAGCAAAAAATTTTCAGTTTCAGCAAGGATACAAAATAATTGTCTACACTGAATTGACTTTTTCCAAGTTAGTAGATTTATTATATACTATTAGCCTCTAAGCATGCGTGTGTAAAGGCTATTTTATATATTTTTAATAAATGCTAATAATTTTCATCCATTGTAATTCAAAGTTGCTACATTCTTCAATCATAAAAATATTTAGGGTGTGATGAGATTTATGTGATTGTGGGTGAAATAATTTTTTTTGTATACATCTCATCACAACTTAAGTGTTTTTGTGATTGGAAACTGTAACAACTTCAAATTGTGATGAATTGAAATGATTAACTTTCATTAAAAAATAGAAAAATCTCTAAGCAAGCGCGTTTACTAAAATGTTTTTCAAAATAGATTTGTCAGGTCTGTAGATTAAGATGGTTTCAACAACATTTATTTAATTTTGTTTCAAAAAGAAGAATTTAATCCAATTGACATTGGTTCTAAACTACTTATAACAAAGTACAAACTTTTTGTGTTTGATTAACACTCTCCCTTGAAGACAAAAAATAAAAAAAAAAACAATTCCTAAAAAATTCTTCAAGATTACTCAGTAGGGTTTCAGCCTCCATTCTTGAACAACTTTTTATTTCTACGCTTGTTAATGGACTTCCACTACAAACAAAAAATATCGGCTCAATTTGCTGGGTTTTCTTTTGCTTTGGCTCGGGCAACACAATCACCAAAATATGAAAATAATTCTGGAAAGGCTTTTGTGTGAGAGACTCATGGTGGTTGGCATTTGGCAAAGGTTAATGTAGGAGAGTGGTCCTGTTTTGTAAGTAATATTTTAGTGGGAGTTTAAAATATTTTTTTACTAAATTATCCTTTAGTTTTGTCTCTACTTAAACCTATGGGTGTAAGGTATTTTTGAACCAACAAAATGTCCAACCCAAATAGAGGAAGCTTTTTAAATAGTAGTATAAATATAGAATAGATAGATATATAATCTCCCTTAATTAACTGCCATGATAAGGTTTTTTATTTTTCTGAGAATAATCATAGGTTGAAACTCTCTTAAAAAAAAAAATAATAATAATTTATACAATGTGGCTAACATCATAATTTGTTATTATGGAAAAGCATGATGAGTCTACAAGACACATTAAGTAAAAACATTAAAATTAGGTTTAATTTACAAAAGATTCTATTCAGGTTTAATTTAAATATTAGGGATACGCTTAGTATTTAAATTTGGCCACGCACCTCCTGGCTTTAAAATTAGGTGCAATGGTTATTAAATTTCTGCGATTTTTGGACCCCTTTTTTTTTCTCTCTCATTATGAAACTTCACCTATTTGCAAATTTCTATATTCACGGTGACTCAACAATGCTAATCTGTGAATTCCAGTTAGCTCAACTGATAAAGTCCCTGATGGTTGAATAAGAGATCTAAAGTTCAATCTCCGCCTGTACCAAAAACTGATTGGTGTCTCGGTTTGATGGTAAAGAGTTATCATTAGGAGCAGATACCATAAGTTGAAATTCTCTCAAAAAAAATAAATAACAATGCTAATCTTACCTATCAAAAAATATATATATATATATATATTCTAATTATAATGCTACTAATGGCATCATTGGGATTCTATATTTTGATATTATAGTATGATTTAAATTAAAATATTCAAATCGTAATCAATGGCTGGTTCTAGAAATTTTTTTTGGGAGTGGTCATTAAAAAAAATTAAATTTTACAAAATTTAATAAAATGATAACTTCAATAAATTTCTATCACAAAAAAAATAATAATAACTATTACTAGCATCATCACACGCAATAAGGTTTTTATTTCGTGTGTTTAGTGTCTTAATTTTTCATTCATCCACTAATATTATGTATTTGCGAATTACTAATACAAGTGTCATGATGCTAGTTTCAAAAATGAAACAAATCTACACATGAATGTATGATTTTAATGCTATTTTGGTGTTCATTTTTTGGAGCTAGTCTCATGAAACACTAGATTGTATTAGTAGTTCACAAATACGTATGAGCAAAGGTATGAATCTCAAATTGGGATAAATGAAAATTTATGACACTAAAAACATTCGAAGTGTGATGAGGCCAATAATTTTTAAAGGAATATTTTAGTAGATGCAACTGTATCAAAAGAATTCGACCAACAAAGGGGTTTTGCCTAAATGTAATTAAATGCATATTAAAAATTTTGCCTAAATTTAATACTATTTATGATATTTTTATTCTAATTTTTAATAAAATAGAATATGTGGTGATTTTTGTTAAGTAGAGATATGATTGGTTTTTTATTTTTTATTAAAGTTAATTAACATTGAACTCTTAGTATTTTGCACTTATTAACTCACTTGATAATTGACACAAAGATTAAAAAACTTAAGTGGACACATGACACAAAATTAGCCCACAATTGAAATCTAATTTGGAATTTAATTAAGTTTTCTCTCAGCCTTGTCTTTAAATATATATAGACTACTTTTAACAAAAAAATTAAATAAGTTATTCCCAAATAGACTTTTACTAATATAGAAGAATGCACCCTCACGTTTTTGTCCCACTGTGAATGTTGAAGATCTTAGAGGCAGGGCTTACCTAAGGCTGATAAGTGTAATTTTTACATGATTTTTATTATCCTCTTATTTATTAAAATTGTTAGTTTTCCTTTATTTCTTTTGATTTGATTTGATTTTTTACTTATATTTATCTATTCATTTGTGCTTTGAAGGATTGAGAAGATTTCAGATTAATCCACATCTTGTGGATGTAAATTGGTTGACTTGAAGACCCAATTAAATTTAAGTTCAATTTGGATTAGGATTGCAGCCCGCATATCAGTTAGTATTTTTGGCATAACTTTCGGCTCAGATGTCCAATCGAGATGATTCAAGTTGGGCTGGAAATTTAACTTAAAGAGCTACAACTTTGTAGTTTACCAAAAGTCCGAATTTTGATGTTAAATGGGCCAAAATCGTTGGTTAACTGAAGCCTAAAAATCTGGGATTTTCTCCAAACGGGAATTCAACTTGTAATAGGATTCCTTGACCTATTTAAAGGCTCTTTAGGGTAAAAGGAAGAGAGGAGAAACCTGAGAGGAAAAGGGGGCTGCCGCATAGAAGAATTTTCTTTTGGGAGTCTTTATGAAGAGGAGGATCTGAGGATAAAGGCGAGAGTTTCATGTTGATCAACCAATGCAGATGAAAGACATAAGTTTTATTTGTTTTCTTTTCAATTTTATTATGAACTAAATTTTATTTTCTAGAGCAGTGATGTAGTCTAGCAAAGAACACACAATTTATTTTCTGAGTTATTTTATTTTTAATATTTCCATGATTGAGTGTTTAATTCTTATTCTTAATGCTTACTATTTTTTACAAATTATAGTTTGATCAATTGAATTACAATGAGACCGAGAGGTGATTTGTTATTTTAGTTCTAGAATTAAACACCATTAGTTGAGCGAAAGTAGAGATGCTTTACCGCGACTAGTGTGATTTTTCAAAAAATTCAAAGTACGTAATGAGTCTCCAATTAATTAAATTCACATAGAGATATGGAATTGTTAGTTGAAGATATTTTTGATATTATTCGAGAGAATATATTGAATACTTAAGGAATTTTTAATCATCAACTGGAGATTATTAGAATTTAATAATTAGGAAGAATAAATTGTGTGGGATTTGTTAGGTGAAATCAACTGCTCTAGATCCATTCTTATCATATTTTTACACTTTTAGATTTTTATGCTTTGTTAATTTTTTTATTCATAGATTTATTTTTATTAAATAGTTTAATTTAATTCAAATAGTAGAACGTTCCATCTATTTTCGATTTTCCAAATAGTACTTAATTTAGTGAATTTCGGTATTCAATAACATAGTTAATCCCTATGGGTTCGACATTCGTTTTCTAAAAAAACTTTACTACTTGTTACGATTCTGTGCGCTTGCAGATTATTTTACGCGAACAAAGGCCAAGGCAAACTTAGGCCTAGGCCTAAGGCCCCACAACCCCAAAAAAAAAGAAATTTCTTAGTAAAAATAGGTCCCATCCTCCATTGTAAAACGTCCAAAATTTTATTGTGGGGAGGCCTGGTGACCTTGGCCCACTTTACATCCGGCCCGGGCCCATGCCAAGGAAGAAGGATCGTCCGAGGACGATGTATGAAGGCCTAAGCTTTAGAAATCCCCGCCGAGGATAACTCTGTCCTCGGTGGACTGAGACTAACTCCAGGTGGGGAACAGGCCTAGGACAGGTTGTCACCTCCACACTAAATGCGCTCACCTAACCCTCTGGCCGCACTAATGGAGATGTGACTCTTGAACAGGGCAACCTTGGTTATTGCAAATCACTTGAGTACTGATAATGCAGCTGATGGGAGGGACAGTCAGAGGGAAAGCACATGAATGATCAACAGATGGAAGAGAGAAATGGGAGGATGAGGACTATATAAGAGGAACCAGCAGAACAGTAAAGAGGCGGGAGAGAGAAAAAGAGAAAAAAGAGAAAAGAAAAGAAGATGGACAAATATCAACCTCCTCGGATCAGTGCCAAGGAGCAGTATTAAAGTGGAACTTGGATGCTCCAGCCTTCAATGGTGGTGAATACATCATTTGGGCTCCGTTCGTCTGCAAGGGCCAATTTCTTCAACCCACTCTCTAGAAATGTATTGTTTGGGGTTTACTAGATCATTTTCCTTTTGATTTTAGAGGGCCTTTCCAAATTGAGTCCCTACAATTGGCGCCGTCTGTGGGAAGAATTTGTGCACTAGCAGGCGCAACGGACGATCGTTCTTAAGTAGCTAGTTCACGGAGGGTTAACAACAACGCGTTTGCAAAAAAAAAGAAAAAAGAAAAAAAAAACCATTGCAGAAAAGTAGGAGATCCAAAGGAAAAGAGAAGAAACATCACAGTATTTTATTAAATGAAAAGGAAATACAAGGTACAAACAGAGGCTTAGACAGGCTTGTTTTAAAGCCAATTCTACAAACAGAGGTCCAAAAGGGCCTATTCTAAAGCTAACTAAAGGGAAGGGGGCTGAGGCAGGCCTGTTTTAAGGCTACCAACAACTCCCGGGCTGGTGCGGTGGTGCTGGTACGAAAAGAGGAGCAGATGCAAGGGCGCCTGATGGCCCTTCCCCACAATATTCCCTTGATTCTCTTCCAGCCCCACGGTAGTTGACTGTTGGAGACGGCAACACTCGGGCACCAGATATGACGTAATCTCGCACGCCTCCACCAATATAAGTGCGCTCTGGAGAAGAGCATTATGTACTTCAGGGACCTCCCTCTTGGCCGCTATGCACGGCACCATTAGGATGACGCCCAAACTTTGCCGCACCGGAGATCTGACGAGGGCTATAGCCACAACGGCTCTCGGTCGAGGGAGGAGGACCTTTGGCCTATGTGCCCTCACTCCCATCCAAGGCTGTCCCATTTCTCCAAACTCTTATCACAATTTTGGCAGGGTTATTGAGGGGGCTCTAAAGGTTGAGGGGACATGTTTCCTGTTTTGTTAGAGGGTTCGTGGAGCGTAGAAGGACATTTCCCCCCATATAGTCTTAAATAGAGGATGGAGATTGATGGGAACTGATCTACGCAGAATTTGAAGTAAAGATTATCGGTGATATTAATCCTGACCAAATTCCAAGGCGGCTATCAACTGTTTGATCTGCATCAATCCACGAGGATATTAACGAGAGCGCGCCTCGCGTGTCGAAACGTCAAGCGCATAACGCGAACATTCAGGATGCGCCTTGTAACTGAAGAGGGCAGAAACTTGAACTGAAGGCGGGGTTCCTGCCACACGTAAGGTTAGAGTCCCAAACCAACCTTACCCAGGGCACTACGAGGTCAAGGGTCCGGTCCACAGGATGGCCCACTTCCGATGAAGCAGGGCCGAGGCTACCATCACGCCAAAACTAATTTCCCAACGCCGAGGACAATCTCCTTTACCCCTTACAGAAGAACAGAAGTGTTAGACAGAACCAAGGTCTTGCATGGTTCTAGGACTCAAACCTATGAGAAAACTAACCACTCAAATATACTTGGGTACTAGACAGAACCAAGGTCTTGCATGGTCCTCGGACCCAAACTTATGGGGAAACTAGCTACTTACAGAAAAACAGAAGCGTTAGACAGAACCAAGGTCTTGCATGGTCCTTGGACTCAAAACTATGAGAAAACTAACCACTCAAATATACCTGGGTACTAGACAGAACCAAGGTCTTGCATGGTTCTCAGACCCAAACCTGTGGGGAAACTAACTACTTACAGAAGAACAAAAGTGTTAGACAGAACCAAGGTCTTGCATGGTCCTCAGACTCAAACCTATGGAAAAACTAACCACTCAAATATACTTGGGTACTAGATAGAACCAAGATCTTGCATGGTCCTCGGACCTAAACCTATGGGGAAACTAGCTACTTACAGAAGAACAGAAGTGTTAGACAGAACCAAGGTCTTGCATGGTCCTCGGACTCAAACCTATAGAAAAACTAACCACTCAAATATACCTGGGTACTAGACAGAACCAAGGTCTTGCATGGTCCTCGGACCCAAACCTATGGGGAAACTAGCTACTTACAGAAGAACAGAAGTGTTAGACAGAACCAAGGTCTTGCATGGTCCTCGGACTCAAACCTATGGGAAAACTAACCACTCAAATATACCTGGGTACTAGACAGAACCAAGGTCTTGCATGGTTCTCGGACCCAAACCTGTGGGGAAATTAGCTACTTACAAAAGAACAGAAGTGTTAGACAGAACCAAGGTCTTGCATGGTCCTCAGACTCAAACCTATGGAAAAACTAACCACTCAAATATACCTGGGTACTAGACAGAACCAAGGTCTTGCATGGTCCTTGGACCCAAACCTGTGGGGAAACTAGCTACTTACAGAAGAACAGAAGTGTTAGACAGAACCAAGATCTTGCATGGTCCTCGGACTCAAACCTATGGGAAAACTAACCACTCAAATATACTTGGGTACTAGACAGAACCAAGATCTTGCATGGTCCTCGGACCCAAACCTATGGGGAAACTCGCTACTTACAAAAGAACAGAAGTGTTAGACAGAACCAAGGTCTTGCATGGTCCTCGGACTCAAACCTATGGGAAAACTAACCACTCAAATATACCTGGGTACTAGACAGAACCAAGGTCTTGCATGGTCCTCGGACCCAAACCTATGGGGAAACTAGCTACTTACAGAAGAACAGAAGTGTTAGACAAAACCAAGGTCTTGCATGGTCCTCGGACTCAAACCTATGGGAAAACTAACCACTCAAATATACCTGAGTACTAGACAGAACCAAGGGGACTCAAACCTATGGGAAAACTAACCACTCAAATATACCTGGGTACTAGACAGAACCAAGGTCTTGCATGGTTTTCGGACTCAAACCTATGGGGAAACTAGCTACTTACAGAAGAACAGAAGTGTTAGACAGAACCAAGGTCTTGCATGGTCCTCGGACTCAAACCATGGAAAAACTAACCACTCAAATATACCTAGGTATTAGACAGAACCAAGGTCTTGTATGGTCCTCGAACTCAAACCTATGGAGAAACTAGCTACTTGTAGAAGAACAGAAGTGTTAGACAAAACCAAGGTCTTGCATGATCCTCGGACTCAAACCTATGGAAAAACTAACCACTCAAATATACCTGGGTACTAGACAGAACCAAGGTCTTGCATGGTCCTCGGACCCAAACCTATGGGGAAACTAGCTACTTACAGAAGAACAGAAGTGTTAGATAGAACCAAGGTCTTACATGGTCCTCGGACTCAAACCTATAGGAAAACTAACCACTCAAATATACCTGGGTACTAGACAGAACCAAGGTCTTGCATGGTCTTCGGACTCAAACCTATGGGAAAAGTAACCACTCAAATATACCTGGGTTCTAGACAGAACCAAGGTCTTGCATGGTCCTCGGACCTAAACCTATGCGGAAACTAGTTACTTACAGAAGAACAGAAGTGTTAGACAGAACCAAGGTCTTGCATGGTCCTCGGACTCAAACCTATGGGAAA
Source organism: Quercus ilex subsp. ballota (assembly GCA_032727855.1). Taxonomy (NCBI): domain Eukaryota; kingdom Viridiplantae; phylum Streptophyta; class Magnoliopsida; order Fagales; family Fagaceae; genus Quercus; species Quercus ilex. The sequence continues at coordinate 16,654,137 of CM064909.1, read as the reverse complement.
ACTAACCACTCAAATATACCTGGGTACTAGACAGAACCAAGGTCTTGCATGGTCCTCGAACCCAAACCTATGGGGAAACTAGCTACTTACAGAAGAACTGAAGTGTTAGACATAACCAAGGTCTTGCATGGTCCTCAGACTCAAACTTATGGAAAAACTAACCACTCAAATATACCTGGGTACTAGACAGAACTAAGGTCTTGCATGGTCCTCGGACCCAAACCTATGGAGAAACTAGCTACTTACAGAAGAACAGAAGTGTTAGACAGAACCAAGGTCTTGCATGGTCCTTGGATTCAAACTTATGGGAAAACTAACCACTCAAATATACCTGAGTACTAGACAGAACCAAGGGGACTCAAACCTATGGGAAAACTAACCACTCAAATATACCAGGGTACTAGACAGAACCAAGGTTTTGCATGGTCTTCGGACTCAAACCTATGGGGAAATTAGCTACTTACAGAAGAACGTTAGACAGAACCAAGGTCTTGCATGGTCCTCGGACTCAAACCTTTGGGAAAACTAACCACTCAAATATACCTGGGTACTAGACAGAACCAAGGTCTTGCATGGTCCTCGGACTCAAACCTATAGGGAAACTAGCTACTTGCAGAAGAACAGAAGTGTTAGACAGAACCAAGGTCTTGCATGGTCCTCGGACTCAAACCTATGGGAAAACTAACCACTCAAATATATCTGGGTACTAGACAGAACCAAGGTCTTGCATGGTCTTCGGACCCAAACCTATAGGAAAACTAGCTACTTATAGAAGAACAGAAGTGTTAGACTGAACCAAGGTCTTGCATGGTCCTCGGATTCTACCTATGGGAAAGTTAGCTATTTGTAGAAGAATAAAAGCGTTAGATGGAACCGAGTTGTGGTACGGCCCTCAAATATAAACTTGAAGGACAGCTGATTGTCTCATGAGACTAAGTCCAGAACGGAACCAAGGTATTGAGCAAAACATTAAAGTATAATAAGTCAAAGGAAGCATCAATCAAAGAACCAAAAGTAAACTATTGAATATATATTTCAAATAGAAAGTATGTAGTTCCGTTACAATGTCGCCAAGGTGAAAAGCAAAATGAAATGAAAAAGAAAACGAATAAGAGTGTCCCATGCCATCGAAACGGGGTGGCCCAACGAAATGGCTTACTCCCCCAACTCGGTGGGCAGCTTATCTTGAGGAGCCTGTTGAAAGGCTTCGACTAACTCCTAGGGACCCTGACTCGAAGGGGCTACTTTAGAGGACCCTTCAACGGTAAGAGGGATCTGGGGGACAGTGAGTGTGGCTTGGGAGTCAGCAAGAAGCCTCACCACATATTGGGGCACTTCTTGACTGTCAGTTCCAACCCCCTCCAACGCTCTACGGGGCTCAACCTCCTTAAAAGGTGTGTCAGCTGAAGATGTGTCCTCGGCAGTTTTGGTCTGACTTTCACTTGCCGCTGGTAATGCAGACTCTTCCTCAGAAGTAATGGGTACAACCTCACGAATTGCAGAGGGGTAATATACTCTCGCTGCCCTCCTAAGGTCAGACGAGGCATCAACTCCCGCTTGGTTAAGGGCTTCATTCCAGGTCTGGGAACAAAAGCGCCTGCACACTTCAGGGACTTAAGCCTTGAAGGTAGCTTCAGTCTTGGCCACCCCCTCAGCAAAGGCCTCCTCCTCCGCCTGTTCTACGGAACGCTCAGCGTCTATTCTCTCAAACTCGGTCATTTCTTTGGCCCTCACGGCCTTGTCCCTGGCATACTCGGCAATACCCTTTGCCCTGACCGCCTCGGCCAACTTTTTCTTCTGGTCGGCGATGTCCTCTTTGGTAGCCCGCAATTGGCCATCGACATCCTGCAAGCGCTTTGTTTGATCCTCGGCCTGCTTTGTAGCCGCGGCTAGGTCAGAGGCTGCACAATCTCTAGCCTTTGTCATCTCCTCCAGATTTTCAATAGCCTTCTTGAGATCTGCCTCAGATCTCTTAAGGGTACTTGCAGCCTTCAAGAACTTGTCGCGCTCCTTCGCTGGAGCGTTACTCTGGTCGTCGACCTCCTCATCCAGCCTGAAAACAGCCTGGATAGCCTGCCAACCAAAACAGATACACCGTAAAGGGAAGGGGAGGTGCTAGGCAATAAAATTCAAACGAAATAAACAACTACCAGAGGTCTTACCATGCCCAGGTATCTCTTCAGGATGCCGGCAACCTCTGGCCCCCTCATGCTCCCAAGCTCAGCCATGTCAACGGGAAGGAGAAGGGACCTCTCTAGGGCATCGGCTACACGAGCCCCTTCACCCCCTCAGAAATCCCGAATAGTAGCGTCATCCATCAAAGGTTTTCTATGGAGCATGGCAGCGGGCAGCCAGGCCTAGGGCTCGGACTATTGAACGATTTCTTTCCCTTTTCGCTGACCACTCAGCCTCAGTTATTTAGAAGGTCGTCGGGCTTCATCCTCTTCTGGAGAAGGATGGGATCGGTCCCCATCCACTGGGTCTTTGCCCTTGGAAGGCCTCTTCCTTTTTGGCTCGCGGGACTCAGGCCGAGATTCCGAACTTGGGGGGATGTATGAAGACTTGGTCTGCGCAGGCGAAGGTTGAGAGCCAGGTAGAGGATGCTTGGGTTGTGACTCCCTCGACACCCCTTTCCCAGACTTGCCCTCAAGCAGGTCAAGAAGGCTGATTAGGGGCTGTCTCTTAGGACCTATCTCAGCTTGGGTACCAACCCTCGGGGGCTGAAGATTGGCTTCGGACAAGTGGGGGTCCCCTAGATCACCGGAGGGATCCTCGAGTTGATCAGCTCGGTCAAATACACTGAATTCGTCCTCAGACGAGCTTAGTTCTACCACTTCCTCTCCTTCCTCCGAGCTCCCTTCCTCAGCCTCTGCCGCTTTATGGGATAAGGAAAAGCCTGCCAACGGAGTGCCTTCCAGAATAGAAGATCCTTCAAAAAGCGCAAAACCGTCCTCTACCACAGTGATTTGCCTAAGCTGAGGATCACGAGCCTTGATGACATGCTTCGGGACCAGGAACGACTTCTGGGCTGGATTGCATCCGAGGATCTTGTGGGCGGCTCTAATCTGGTTGCCGGCCTCGTTCAGAAAAAGCTTCGCCCTGAGAACGATGTCCAAATCCTCCTAGTTGACCATGTGAAAATGACGCGCGAAGGCGTGCGGATCTGCAGAAAGATAAACAAAACTCCCATGATCAATCAACCAAAGAAGATATACGATAAAGAAAAAATAAAGGAATCTGGACGGCCTCCTACTTCGGATACCCTACCTGGCTCTCCCTCTACTGTTGGGCAGTGAAGATCGTCATGCCATTCCCCCGACATAATGAGAAAATCTTGAGTCAACCCCTTACTAGAATCGGGGAGGCATTGGATAAGCCGGACCCTATCATCCCTCGTCTTCATATAATACGACTTACCCTTCAGGTGCTGAAGATTATAGCACTAATTTACATCATGGTGGGTTAACCTCAACCCCATCTTCTCATTCAAGGCATCTACACACTCTAATATCTTGAATACATTAACGGCGCACTGGGTAGGAGCCAGCCGAAAATGCCTAAGGTAGCCGCTCGTCACTGGCCCCATAGGGATTCTCATGCCTCCCTCTACGAAGGCGACTATGGGAATCACAACTTCACCCTTGTTCCTCTTAATATACCACTCTCCCTCCTCGTAATACCTCAAGCCCACATTACGGGATATCCCATAATCAGCAATGAATTTCTCCATCATCTCTTCAGACTCAACTAACTTCTTAAACCTACCCATTCCTAACAATGTCTAAAGGACCCAAGAGAGGGAAAGAGAGAGAGAGACCGAAGAAAATTTTGTGCTACAGAGGGAAGAAGAATTACAGAAATGGGGAGATTCTCCTCGTGCAAGCTTTTTACGCTGGAAAGGGGTGCTTGTCAGTGTGAAAATTGGAACAAATTCAGAGTATATGTACCGAAGTTCGTAAGTGCGCAAATGAGGAGGCCAAGCGGTTCAAACGAATATTTATATCCCCAATTAAAGTTAACCAAGCATACCTTCCCGCCCATAAAAGCGAGAAATCCCCGCCAAGTGATCACCATCACACCGTTGGAAGTGGGAAACGTGGAGCCGCCAAAATTTAATGCGAACGCACACTGAGCCTTGAAGCACCAGAAACGTACATTGGGCAGGCGAAAAGACTCCAACGCTGACGTGGACCGAGGTTGGTGAATCATGTAGAGGGTCCGCGGATATCAAAATCCTCCTCCCCATCCGAGGATACGGACAACAGGATTTTGAGGGGCTATTGTGGGGCCTGTGGGCCTGGTGACCTCGGCCCACTTTACATTCGGTCTAAGGCCCATGCCGAGGAAGAAGGATCGTCCGAGGACGATGTATAAAGGCCTAAGCTTTAGAAATCCCCGCCGAGGATAACTCTGTCCTCAGTGGACTGAGACTAACTCCAGGTGGGGGAACAGGCCCAAGACAGGTTGTCACCTCCACACTAAATGCGCTCACCTAACCCTCTGGCCGCATTAATGGAGATGTGACTCTTGAACAGGGCAGCCTTGGTTATTGCAAATCACTTGAGTACTGATAATGCAGCTGATGGGACGGACGGTCAGAGGGAAAGTGCATGAATGATCAACAGATGGAAGAGAGAGATGGGAGGAGGAGGACTATATAAGAGGAACCAGCAAAACAGTAAAGAGAGGGGAGAGAGAAAAAGAGAAAAAGGAGAAAAGAAAAGAAGAGAGACAAATATCAACCTCCTCGGATCTGTGCTGAGGAGCAGCATTAAAGTGGAACTTGGATGCTCCGGCCTTCAACGGTGGTGAATACATCATTTGGGCTCCGTTCGTCTGCAAGGGCCAATTTCTTCAACCCACTCTCTAGAAATGTATTGTTTGGGGCTTATTGGATCATTTTCCTTCTGATTTTAGAGGGTCTTTCCAAATTGAGTCCCTACATTTATAAAAATATAATATTTTTTTAAATAATTGAGCATTTTTTTTATGAGTGATGCTAAGGATATCACAAATTTTACTATAGGTTCACCAATCATATAAAAAAGTAATTCAAACACTTATAAATTAGGTTGTTAAAATTCATCAATTACAGTCATTATCACATTTTATTGTGAACATTTTGTAGTATCTTTAGTTTTTCTTTTTCTTTTTCATTTCTAACAAGGCTTCCAAAATAGGAGACCAATAGAAGTTTAACCCAATTGAAACCCTAAAATGTTTCCCAAAAAAAAAAAATGCTGCAAATGTGATAAATCATTAATGAGGACTAATCTCCCATAATAGTTTGAGATTTTAATTTTTGTAAACTAATCTCCTACAAAGCCACACACTATCTATCTATCTCTTCCTCTTAAAAAGAAGATATAACATTAAAATTTAGATTACAACTTTACTTGACTATGCAAAGTCATATATTCAAGTTAAAGTAATTTTTTTTTTTTAAATAATTTTTTTTTTATAGTTGTTTTTGTTTAAATTTATGGTTTAACTATAATATTCAATCCTCTATATGAAATTAACCTTAGTTTAGTTAGTATTATTCATCAATCTCTGTATTTACATCAAATTAGTCTTAATTTAATTAGTATTTTATAAATCTTTTTAATTAATGTTTACATATAAAAGGCTCCATATAAAATTTTCGCCTTAGGCCCCAAATTTTGTTGGGCTAGCCCTGACTAGAGGAATGGATTTGTCACAGGACATACTAGGATCTATTTGGTTTGAAGTAGATAACACCGAAGAACCCACACATGGTTGCTCAAAACAATGAACCCAAGGTTGGGAGCTGTGGTTTCAAGGTCATAAATGGCGGCAAGAAAACCCAACATGGTTGTCCTGGCTGCGGAACGACATGGGACAATGGCGAATCTTCCTCCATAATGGGTTGCGCTAGTGGGACAATCTGATGAAGACGGAAGACTCAAGATTGAATTAAATCAATGTTGCCTATTGATGCGAATTGTTGGATTGAGGGGCCAAGCTTGAGCTTTGATAACTTATGGAAGCAAATCTGATGCGATTAATGTTGGCCTTTGGCTCTTGATTTGGAATTAGCATCATGATTTAGGTTTGTTTTTTCTAGGTTCATGTTCGAGATTGTGTTCCCAAATCTCAATTCATGTTTTTTTTTTTTTCTTTAAAATTGGTAAATTAAAATTATTTTTATTAAGATGATAATGTTGCATTTTTTTAATGTCAACAATTTTTTAAAATATTATTTTTTTGCCATGTAAGCTTCTATTGTGTCAATACTACACATCGTTTGCAATGTAAACCTTTTTTTTGTTAATGAATTAACTGATATCAAAATAGAAGGACTAAAATAGTTTTTTTTTTTTTTCCTAAAATATATAAAAATTTAAGCAAAAAGCCAGGGGTTTGGGATTATATTATAAGCCAACTTTCAAACTATTTTTTTCAATTTTAAAGGGAAAAAAAATGAATTCAAGTCCAGGAACACAGTCCTAAACATGTACCTAGAAAAATCAAACCCAAATCATGATGCTAATTCCAAATCATCGTCCAAATGGAAATGTCAACAATGCTCCCATTAGAGTACATTTGGATTTACTTGAAAGTATTTTGCTCTTTGTTTTTTGTCTCAATATTTTGTAAATAATCTAACTTTTATTTTTTTTTTTAAATAAACTAACTTTAAGCTTTTTGCAATACAATTAACATAAAAATTATTAATAATCATTTCTATTGAAATAAGCTATAAAGCATATACCAAATGTACCATTTGTAGTCATCAATCATCAACTTTACCACTATTTATAGTCATACTCACCGTCTATGACTATAAATCTTTAGTCACTTCGAAGTGTTTTTGCATTCTCTCTTCTTCAAAACCTTGAGTTCTAACAATGGCGGGCAAGGTGATTCTGCTGGATTTTTGGGCCAGCATGTTTGGGATGAGGGTCAGGATTGCACTGGCCGAGAAGGGTATCAAGTATGAGTGCAAGGAGGAGGACTTGTGGACAAAAGGTGCATTAAAGAGCCCTCTGCTTTTAGAGATGAACCCCATTCACAAGAAGATCCCAGTTCTCATCCACAACGGGAAACCGGTGTGTGAGTCACTCATCATTGTTCAGTACATAGATGAGGTCTGGAAGGATAAGTCTCCTTTGCTGCCCTCTCATCCTTACCAGAGAGCTCATGCAAGGTTTTGGGCTGATTTTGTTGATAAGAGGGTACGTTTTACAGTTTATACATATGCAAAATATTTAAGGTTAGGTTTATTATGTTTGACTCGTTAGGTTTGCTAGATTTTATTTTAGAAGCTATTAGGTATTTATTTGTGTAATGTTTAGATTCTATTAGAGTTGACTAATATTCAGTCTCTAGCTTTATGTCTGCTCCTGCAATTCTGATTCAACTTGAAGTTTTTGTTTCCAATCCTAGTAGATTCAAGAGATCATAGCGGAGAGTGTAACCCCTTCATGATTTTAATATGTCCTATGCCAAAGAAGAAAGATGAACGAAATAAGAGGGGGGGAAAAGAAGAAAGAAAAATGATGGTTTCTGTTTGCTTTTCATTTACATGTTGATTTATGTAGTTTTTGGGAACTGAGTCGAACATTCTTTCTGCCTACTCTTAGCATTTGTCATGTTATATTTTCAAGAGAGTCCAGTGGTATATGATACTATAATATTTTTTTTTAGGAGAGTTCTATAGTTTCTTACACGCAATCATCTACCATGCATGTTTGGGTGTCAGTTAATTTAACTAGTAAAGTTTTTCTTGTAATCAAATAATGAATTTGAGTTTGAAAATTGCTTACAACAAAAGGAAATCCATTGGTGTATTGGCATGATAGTAAAGAAAAATCATCATGCCATTATGAGAGAGATGTCATATAATGTGTACATCTATAAAATACTTTTTTCTTAAAGTTTAAAGAAATATTCTTCTATCCCGGTAGATTTGATTTGAAATTCATTACTGTCATTTTTCATCCTTCTATATAATATGTGGAAAATACAGTTCTATTATTTTTCAACGAAGTTATGGACTACAAAAGGAGAAGAGCTGGAGGAAAGCAAGAAAGAATTCATTGAAACCATCAAGATATTGGAGGGGGAGCTTGGTGATAAGCCTTACTTTGGGGGTGAAACATTTGGGTTTGTGGACCTTTCTTTTATCCCCTTCTACAGCTGGTTCATAGCCTATGAGATCTTTGGCAATATCAACATAGAAGCAGAGTGCCCCAAGATTATTGCATGGGCTAAGAGGTGCCTACAAAAGGAGACTGTGGCCAAGTCTCTTCCTGACCAGAATAAGGTTTATGATTTAGTTGTGCACTTGAGGAAAAGGGATGGCTTTGAGTAGAGTAATGGTTAGGCTCGAATCTGGAAGTGTCAACATGTTCAAATGGTTGTTTAATAGTGTTGATTACGTTTTGTAATGTGTAAGTTTGGGTTTGTTTACTTTCAAAATAAAGTTTGGGTTTGTTTCATCTAGGTCCGTTGAACTTGTAAGACACTTTGGTATGTCTGCTGAGCTTTAAATCTAAAGGGCATGCATTGTATCATAAATAAGGAAGACACTTTGTTGGGCTTGTAAATGTTAGATCATGATGTGACTTTATTTTATTTGGAGTATAGATAAAGTTCGGTATATGTTCGAATGTGGGGCAAAATTAACCACCCTAGGTATAAATATAATAGTGAATTTTACCATGTATGTGTGGTTTTTTTTAGCCCCAAAAAAGTAGTATCTCAAACTTGATTATTTCACACCATGTCCACAAAATAACCTAGAAACATTTAGTGTGTAGCTTTGATGTACATTTGGTTACAATTTATTTAGTTTTTTGCCGAAATTTTTTTCTAAAATAGTAAATAAAATCACTTTTTTTTTTTTGACAAGGTAAATAAAATCACTTAATTGTTATTTTTTGGCTAAAAGTATTGTAACAAAAAAAGTAGATTGGAACTGGCAACAAGCAAATTTGGTGAGAAATAATATAGAGTGAGACTCATAAATAGTACTTGTCCATAACTATTTAACCAAATATAGTACCTAATGTGTGAAGAAAAAACTACCTTTTGCTAGAAATTAGTTTTCGTGTTACGAGACTCGCGTGGAGCTTACAAATATTATAAAATTTAAGTCAAAAGCTAATTGATCTTTAATAGTGTACATTTGGATTAGATCACAAGCCATCTTTTTTTTTTTCTTTCTTTTTCTTTTTGCAAGTCTCATGTGGGCCCGTAATAAAGGAGTGTTTTTTGTTTGATGGCTTATTTTGTGAGTCCCACTTTTATGTTTTTGGTCAAAAAGTAAATACAATTAATGGAATGTGGATCTCACATTGAGTACATTAATAAATAAATAAAAAATCAATCGACTTATTTACAGTATTATCAGCAAAAAAAAAAAAAAAAAAACACAAACACGCTAGACAAATGATTTCCAAAAGTTTTTTTTGTATAAAAATTTTCCAAAAGTTGATACCTACTAATATTGAAGAATTGGACCCTGCCACATTCACAACCCTCATGTTTTTGTCCCACCATGAAAGTTGAAGATCTGAAACACTGGACGAATGGAATTGTCACAAGACATACTAGGATCTGTTAGGCTTGAAGTAGAAAACACTAAAGAACCCACAAATGGCTGCTTAAAATAATGAACCCAAGGCTGGGAACTGTGGTTTCAAGGTTATTCTGGCGGTGGAATGACATGAGACAGCGGTGAATCAGCCTTCATAGCAGGTTGTGCTAGTGTGACAAATCTGAAGACGAAAGACTCAGATTGAATTAGAAGGTTGCCAATTGGTGCGTATCGTCGAATTAAGGGGCTAAGCTTGAGCTTTAATGGCTTATGGAAGCAAATCTGCTGCAATTAATGTTGGTCTTTGGCGGCTCATGATTTGGAATTAATCTCGTGACTTAGTTTTATCTTTTTGGATTCATCTATATTATTAAGATTCATGTTAACCAGTGCCTTTAAAATAATTTTTAATAAACAAAATTATGAAAGTTTTAACACCACTTTTATGAGAAATATAAAAAACCATTAGAAAAATTAATTGATTTATCATTTTTCAATAAAATATTTCTAAGAATGGTTCCTAAACCAATGCCCAAAACATTTCCCTACTATTAATAACAGGATTCCTATTTAGGTTTCATCATTTTGTGTACTAAAATATCCTCACACAAATTCTTAAGCTTTCTAAAATACCCTACCTTTTGCTAAATAATTTTAAATTTAGAAACATAAAACAGTTCAAAAAGTTTTTTTTTTTTTTTTTAAGTTTCTAAGTTTTAGGCTTTCAAACTTTTATCAATTCTTATGTAGAGAAAGATCTAAAAAATTAGGACACTATCTCTATTTTACTTTTAAACATTATTTCATTAAATCCAAAATAAAAAGTAAAAAGTAAAAAAAAAAAACCTAATTGGCAAGCGCAAAGCACGTGTGATGAGTTTAGTGTTCAATATTGTGTTCTAATTTGAGTTCTTTTTTTTTTTTAATGATCTTTTCCTTTAAAATTGGTAAATTAATTAATTGTTATTAAGATATTGATGTGGCCTTTTTTTTAATGTCAATACTTTTTTTAATATTGTTTAGTTGTCAAGTAAGCTTCAAGTGTGCTATGACTGCATACCAATTGCAAGGTAAGTGTTTTCTATTAATGAATTAATCAAATTGACTACAAGTTGAAAATATCAGAGGTCAAATTAATTATGCCTCAAAATATAGGGACCAAAATAATATTTTGCCTAAAATTTTTCATTTGTCTTTTAACTTGTTGAGATTGGAGTGCCTTTATGCACATAAATCTCTCTAAAATAGACTATGGATCAAATATGAGCTCACTTGTTTAGGAAGTACAATTAGACCAAGATGCCTTTGTTACAAAGGATTTGGCTTAGTGTAGTTCACTAGAGCATGGGATTTGTCACAGTGGTGACATGCATCCTTCTTAACTGGTTAAGTGCATTAGAGTTTTGGATCCAAACTTTGACCTATCATGAATCTCCTAGCTTAAAATGAAAAGTGCTTATTTGTGGTTGTTTGATTATATAAGAGATTATAATAAATATCATTTACACTTTTACCCATTAGGTTTTATTTTTGGCTACTTTTTTATATATTTCGATAATAGTAATAGAGAGAGGGGGGGGATTTGAACCTGAATCTCTCCATAGAAAACACTAAGAAGTATAAGTTGAGCGGTAAAACTCCTGTTGTTTTTTTGGCTACTTATTAGATACAAGTTTCATAACCACTTTACTTTGTAGACTGAGAACGGAAAGGAGGGACAAAAGGCCTAGATTGGATAAGATCCACCTTAAGATACAGTGATGATGAGTGATGACATTACTTTAGTGTGGACCATAAGTAAGAAGGTATGAATTTGAAGTTCTGAATGATGTTTAAAGGGGGAAAAGGAGAGGAAAATTGCACCTGAATTTTTGTACAACAAATCAAACTAATTGAAGGAATTCTATGAAAATATATAAACATCTTAGGGTGGAAAACAAAACTTCCTTCTCTCTCCCTTTTTTTTTATTTATGTATCTCCTCATTTTGAGACCCGTGTAATTTTTGTGAAGATCTGCTAACAATCAAAGGGTGAAAACAAATCAAATTGAAGAAGGCGTGTTAAGTGTGAACAACCATAAGTCCATATTTTGTGTTTCCTACTTTTTGTGAGATGTCATGAATAGAGCATTACATCCCTATGCTGTGTATGCATATATAAATAAATAAATAAATAAATATATATATATATATATATATATGGATTCTAAGCAGTGCATTATAAAAAAAATTATATAAAAAAAAAGCGGTACATAATAGTTTTTTTTTTTTTTTTTTTGGAGTTTTATACTGCTTTTAATATGTAAACAATATAAGCTTTATGTCAAGAGCAAAAGACTAATAGCTTAAATAAATATAAATAAATAAGGGAAAGCAAAAGACTAAAAAGGTTAATTAGACTGGGAAATCTGATCTCTAAAGTCTAGATGTCTATGTTGGAACCATTATTGAGTTAATAAGGTTTTTGGCATACATATTAAAAGTTGGTCACTTAATAAAAACTAACATTTTAACCATATGTAATTTTTTTTTAGTTAGGTTGTTTTATAATAAATAAATAAATAAAAGATAATTGAAGAGACTATTCAAATGTAATTTTGAAATTATATGATTTGTTTAAATAAAGCACATATTTCATTTAAAAAAAAAACACATAAATAACGGTATAATTTGGCATATAAAATATAGTTGATTGAACAAGATAATTCTAAAAATATTTAGAGCCAGATTTGTTGCTGTTGTTTTTTTTGCTTGGAGTATCATTCCGGTAATTCCCACTCAGCTGACACGTTTCACTTTCAATCTGTCAGAACGTTTGACGGTCAGAAATCCATAAAAAATAAAATAAAATAAAATAAAATAAATAAATAAATAAAAAGTTCTACTTTCAAAGCATTAACGCATCCTAATCTAAAGGCCAAGTTGCCACTAAAATATTTCGAACAATAGGAACTCACTTATCCATTAACCAAGTCCTCCAAGATTATCAAAAAAAAAAAAAAAAAAAAAAAACCAAGTCCTCCAAGACATATAAGTTTTAACCAAACCAAACCCATGTTGTCCAATTTGTGGAAAATATCTGTTTTGGCTCAACAGTCCTCTTTCTGATTCTGATTCCTGGACAGAGATGGCATGGCCTCATGGATCTTCTTCAACCAGGTAATAATTGAAAAGCTTCCATTTTTCAATAAATTTTTGAGGTGGGTTTTGATCAAAGACTTGATTTTTTTCCACTGTTGTCATCAACACCATGACTTTTTCTTGTCGTTTATAGATTTTTTTTGGCCTTATATGAGGTTTTTCTCCATATATTTTTGTCCTGGTCGTGTACTTAGATAAGAATGTGGTGTAGGATTGAGAGCCAGGTTCTGATTAATACTTGTAGTTTATTATTTGGTCTTAGATTTTTTGTATCAAGTGGGGACTGGAAAGGCTTCTAGCATTTTCTAAATTAACCTTAGATAGTGATGTTTGAGCTGTCAGAATTTTTTATATGACATCAAAGAGACTGTTAGTTTCCTACAGTTTTGGTTCAATTTGGAGAGAAAAAAAAATCTCATACACTGGTAAAATCAAGATGTTTGTCTTGTTGCTTTAATAAAAAATTGTCCTTTTTTTAATGTTTATCTTTTTCCCATTTCAGATAGACATGGTGATGTTCCTATAAATACTGTTGTTTTTTTTTCCCAGTGTAAGTGACTAGTGAGTGTAGAATAGTGGGATATTGTACAAGGAGGGATAATGGAAATGAAAGAGAAGAAATTCCTTACAGTGGCACCCTTTGAGTGTGCTTGGAGAAAGGATTTGAAATTCCGGGAAGCCGGGCGGGGTTGTGTGGCTTTTGAAGCTTTTGCTCACAATGATGTCACTCTGGTGTTCCGGGAGAATGTGGGAAGCCAGCACTACCATTACAAAAGAGATAATAGTCCTCACTATACAGTTATATTGGGTAGTCATAGGAATAAGAGGTTGAAAATTGAGGTAGATGGGAAAACTGTGGTTGATGTGGCAGGTGTTGGGCTTTGTTGTTCTTCGGAGTTTAAGAGCTATTGGATCAGTATCTGTGATGGGTTGATTAGTATTGGTAAGGGAAGATACCCCTTTCAGAATCTTGTCTTTCAGTGGCTAGATTCGAATCCAAATTGTAGTGTTCGGTATGTTGGGCTTAGTAGCTGGGATAAACATGTTGGTTATAGAAATGTGAATGTGTTGCCAATAACACACAATCACATATCGTTGTGGGAGCATGTGGAAAGTGGTGAATTAGAGGGTGAGGAGGAAGGGGAAGACGAGTTGAATGGTGAATACATGGATTATGAGAAATGGGGTCTTGAAAATTTTCTTGAGAATTGGGAATTGTCTGATATGGTTTTCATTTTGGATACTGAGGAAAGGCACGTACCTGCTCACAAGGCTATCTTGGTTGCATCTGGTAATTTTCCTTTCAGTTTGTCTGAAGATGTTGTCGAACTGCCGGCTGTAACTTATCCAGTTCTTCATGCATTTCTTCAATATATCTACACAGGCCAGACCAAGGTACTTTGTTTTCTTGAATCTCCAATACTTAATAACATCCTCATTTATCTGCATTCCCTTTTTGCTCCAACCCCCCCACCCCTCCCTCTTTTAAAACTGTAGTAAATGCATCATCACTAATTCACTATAAAATTTGTTTCAATAATTTATCATTCATATGCATACACGTATATACATACATATGGTATGTGTTTTTTGTTTCCATTTGTCTTTCTTCTAGGCAAGAGAAGCCTGAACTTTGTTTTATGCGTTTTTGTAACGGGAAAAAAAACATAAGCTAAACTGTCATTATGTTGTACCCCTATCTTCTTTCTTCTTTTTTAATGTATATCAAGTTCCTCATTGTTATTCTTGATGCAAAAGTTAGTATGCTGATAGATGGCTTTGACAGTTGTAACTTTGTTATGGAACTTTAGATTCTAATAATGCTTGTGTCTGTGTTTGATGTAGATTCCAGAGTCACAACTTGGTCCTCTGAGGGCACTGGGATTACATTTTGAAGTAATGTCATTGGTCAAGCAGTGTGAACAAAATATAGAACGGTTTAAACTAAATAAAAAGTTGTTTGACTTGGGTAAGAGCGTGGAATTATCATATCCGAGCACTTGGACTCATTATTGTGCAACCTTCCCTCTTGGACTTCCTGTCAATATACAAAAGCTCAGACAATTGCTCATAACTGGCAAATACAGTGATGTGAACATATATATCGAGGGTCATGGTCTTGTTGCCCAGGCACATAAAGTTATTCTCAGTCTATGGAGTGTCCCATTTGCAAAGGTGAGACAAATTAATTCTTCTGTGGCTCCCTCAACCCCTTAAATCGCATAGACTATTTTAGAATGAAAGTTCTGACATTCCAGTGAGCATTTGGCTTCTGAACGGGGGCATCTAATGTGCTCTGTCTGTTTAACAGGATTTACTATGCATTTATATTAATAGAAATTATGCAAGCATCTTACCAAGCTCCATAATAACAATTTCATTTATTTGTAAAATTCCAAAAAAAAAAAAATTCTGATTGTGCATGAATAAGGTTAAATAAATCCACAACAAACAACAAATAATTCTTGTTTTATTGGTTTTTTAGGGGCCTTTCTTTTGACACAACTGTTAATGTTCACTGTTGGGCTAAGGTTTCCAATGTGATATGCTGATATGAACTTAAAGGCATAATAGCTATTTTCATATCATTTGCCTGTCCAGATTGTCTATTCACATGATTTACATGGGAAAAGGACTGCATTGGAAAAAACTCATGTAAAACAAAATATAGACAGGTTGTAGGTTTTAATTAGCTCAATTGGTAAAGTCTCTTGTGATCGAATAAGGGACTTACGTTTGAATTGTGCTTATACCAAAAATAATTAATTGGTGTCTTGGCCTAATGGTAACAATCATCATGGATTGGATGCCGTAGGTTTCAAAGCCTATCGTAACTCCAAAAAAAAAAAAGGCAAATAGACAAGTTAAACATCTAATATGCATCTTAAAGAAGTTCAAAAAAGAAATTAAAAAAGAAAGAAAGAAAGAACTTTTTGGGGTTGTACAATGCTACTTTGTATGTCTGTCTGTATGCAATACTTGTCCCTAAGCTGTGGACGAGGTTTGCATAAATTACATGAAAAGGAGTGGTATATAGGTTTATTAAAGGATTTCAGCTTTTCTTTATGCATTTCTTTTGAAAAATGTGATATTTTAAGAGTTCTGTACTCTTTGGGAATCTGCTTGGTTTTTATTCTTTTACCAATGCATATGATCCACTATTAAAGGAAAAGTTTAACTGGCAGATGTTCACAAATGGAATGAGTGAAACCATGTCCTCAGAGGTTTCTTTAAGGGATGTGTCACCTGAAGCATTTAAGGCTATGCTCGAGTTCATGTACAGTGGTGAACTTGATGTGGAAGCAACTGTGGTTGCCGGTGCCTTGCTACTCCAAATTTTATTTTTGGCTGATCAATTTGGAGTTACTCTCCTTCATCAGGAATGCTGCAAAACACTTTTAGAATGCCTCTCCGAGGTAGTTTCGCTACCCCTATCTTACCTCATTATTTTAATTTTTCAATAGTAATTGAGATCATTGTTTTTGTCTTTCATTATTACAGTGTTACTTGTATGACTAGAACTAAAAGACGGAGAAGTGACTAGCGGTTTCGGACTTCTGAACCCAAAAAAAAAAAAGAAAAAAAAAAAAAGAAAAGAAAAGAAAAGAAGAGATACCGTTTTGTGAGAATGAATTATAAAATATTGATACTTCTTGTGTACATATTATATGCAGGGATGGTGTTCTCCTAGTGGAAGAGGGTCATACATCGAGTTTTTCTATTATGCACAAGTTTAATGGACGAGGAAGCAGACATTTTTGGAAAAGTAATAGGACTGTTGCCTTTGAAGCTAACTATTGAAATTTGTTGCAGGACTCAGTATGTTCAATCCTCCAAGTGATTGCATCAGTTCCATCATGTAAACTTATTGAAGAAACATGCGAGAGGAAAGTTGCAATGCACTTTGATTACTGTACAACTGCAAGCATTGACTTCGTCTTGCTAGACGAGACAACTTTTAGCAATATTATTCAGGTGGGTTCTCACGTTTCAAGTTGCATCTTGGTTTTGAGATAGACAGTCAAATCAAGGATTAAGGTGGCTTTACAAGAGCATACATACTCTCTCCTAGAAAGAAGAGCATCAGTGCTTCAATAATTTAGAACTAGAAGGGACAAATGCTCCACAAGTGGAGTGTGGTTACCAGCTTTAACATCTGGAGATGGGGTGACAGGGTGAATAGTTTACTTCTCTGTCCTACTTCTCCAATATGTAAATAAAATGAGGGTTGTTTTGGTTGTTGAACCAAAGAGGGTTTGTCACATTAGTAGATTATATTGTTAAGGAGTTGGAGAAACACTGAGGAATGTAGAAGTTTGGACCACATCTATTTGTGGATTTCGAAAAGACTGGATTTCTTGGAGTTGAGAAAGGAAATTAAGTGTCCTTAGCCAAAATTACAAGTCCAAATCCAAAGCTGATAGATGATTACTTAGATAGTATCTTACTCTGATAGTGCCTAGCCTTATAATACTTCTTCTAAAGACTTTGATTTTTAATATCATTTATAACATATTGTGGGTGTTGCAGCATCCGGATTTGACCGTCACATCTGAAGAAAAAGTTCTTAATGCAATCTTAATGTGGGGCATGAAAGCAAAGGACTTGTATGGGTGGGAGGTGGTGGATGAGCTGATAATAAATTCATTTCCTGAACACCTTTTTGGGGAAAGGCTTCAGTCAGTTCATGACTTGTTGCCATTTGTACGATTTCCGTTACTTCCATATGCCTTACTTAAGAAGGTATGCAGGCCATTGGTGCAGAAAATTGTCAGCCAGTCTACCAAATATATGAATTCCTTAGTTTGACTTTACCTAATCTATGATGATTTTGCAGTTGGAGAAGGGCAGCATTAGCAGGCATATTCATAACTTTGATAATCTTGTAAGTTACTTGGTTCTTTTTTACTAATTATAAATAACACAGTGATCTTATGGAACTTTGGCTTACTGTTTTTCTCCTATGTTAATGTCCTAGGTGAAGGAGGCCATCAGTTATGTAGAAAATGGAGCAAGGCTAGAAAATGATCAAAAGTAAGTATAAGTATTTTATTTTTAGGCCATCAGTTCATGCTGTAGAGGGTTTTCCTGAAGGATTGAAATCATTTTATCTAAGATAGAGCCATAAGGCATAATAGGCAATAGTTTATTTGGTTGCTGGGAACAATTCGTGTGGCTAATATTCTTTCTCTAGATATTTTTACAGAGGAGTTAGCTAATCGTTCTTACTTTTGTAGTATTAGATTTCAACATAGGCGATCTAGTTATAAAGAGCTCCAGTACATCTGTGATGGGGACAGCAATGGAGTTCTGTACTTTGCAGGCACATCATATGGAGAACATCAATGGGTAAATCCTGTTCTGTCTAAGGTAAAGTTCTTAATTCTTCTTTTCTTTCTGTGTCATCTTCATATTCTTCTTCTTTTTTCCATATCATGTTCTTGGCAACTTTTCAAAAAAAAGTTCTTGGTAGGTCAATTGATTATTTTTAATACAGCTTCTCACCCCCTGAAGTTAAATTTTTCAGAGAATTACTATTACAGCTAGTAGTCCCCCTTCAAGATACACTGATCCCAAGGTTTTGGTCTCAAGAACCTACCAGGTATTATGAAACAAACTTTTGTAGAAGTTATTGCGCCATAAGCTTCTCTAAATGGTAACTAAAAGTATTTCCCTACATTAGGGAACATCTTTTACTGGGCCTCGGATGGAAGATGGACATAATTGTGCATGGTGGGCAGTTGACCTTGGCCAAGAACATCAGGTTTTCTCTCTATTCATACTTTCAGAAATAATTTTGTTATGATATAGCAAAACTTCATTGTTGTGAACGTTACTCCAAGTTTGCACTTTCAGGCACCGTAGAAGAAATATCATTATCACTAATGGATTAAGCTTTTAATAGCATATAAAATTTTATCATCAGCTTTGATTGCATCTTGTTAGATACTGATATTATTGTCACCATATAGCTAATAGAACCATGCACAAAATTTCTGAATATGGATGCCTGTAAACTCAATTTAGCCAACTTACGTGACATCCAGTTTGGCTGATTCTTCACTATAAAAATTAAGCTACCGTATGTGTCTCATACCATTAAAAATTAAAATGCTGGGTTATACCTGGTACTTTGGAACAAGAGGAACTTGGGAGGGTACAAATAAAAATATCAAGAAAATAGAAACAAGGAAACTTGGGGATTTATCTTATATTTGCATTTACAAGAAATCCCTCTGCAGAAAGAAGAAGAGGAAGTTAAAAGAGATGTTGAGGAAAGACATGAATAGGATTTGAAAATGGAGCCATAGTCCGAGTTGTCATGTAGCCAGCCCAAGTATTTAGGCAAATCTGTACGGTAGAGTTTAATTTGCATATTCTTTTTTGTTGGGTCCATAACACGGTGTCTTACTAACAGCTCCAGCTAATGTATATAAGTTAACGGTAATCATTGACATAGGACTTGATATTGTACACCTAATGAAGTACCAATTTGAGTCTGACCTAAACTATCTTCAATAATTGTTGCTTTAAGCTCTATCTTTCTTCTTTGTGAAAATGGGATACTAGAGCAGACGATCATGGCAAGAATTTTTGGTCAAGTAGTGGTTTTTTCCACAAGCCCTTCCCTTGACTGGATCACATGAGATGCTTTGGTTATTTCTCTGATTAATATCCTGATGCAAGATATTATTGATTGATGCAGCTTATGTGCAACTATTACACCTTGAGACAGGATGGGTCAAGGGCTTTTATGAGATCTTGGAATCTCCAGGTAAAGACCATCTTCGGGATTGGGGCTTTCTACACACACACACACACACACACACACACACACACACGCTTTGCTGCAATATTTTTGCAATTGTTGTTTGGGTATCACCTGAAACAGTAAGATGGGTGAAATGTTGACTGAATTTTCTTTCTTATGCATCTGCAGGGCTCTCTGGATGGGAAGAGTTGGACAAACTTGAGAGTACATGAGAATGATCAGACAGTCTGTAAACCTAGTCAGTTTGCATCATGGCCTATTATTGGACCAAATGCCCTCCTACCCTTTAGATTCTTTAGGGTTATAATGACTGGCCATGCCACCGATGCTTCTAACCCCTGGAACTTCTGCATTTGCTTCTTAGAACTATACGGTTACTTCCACTAGTTTGATAGGAACTGTGGGCCACCCTGGCTTATGTATTATTGTGTGTTGCTTTGTCTTGTTGTTCATTTGCTTGGTTATACAAATAAAGCGAGGATAAAGTTGAGGCTTTTTATACATCATGCATACGCGGAGACGGAGATATAACCACATACACAAGTAACGTAAACCATTTTTCAATGGATAAATTGTGTTAAAAAAGCAGTGGGAATTCTTTGAAGATTTTGCTATTCGAATCCTGTTAATTGGGAAGGCACTGACTCGAGACAAGGCACTAGGGCTAGGCTGTATTGTGCAAAACGTGAACAATATGAATTATAAAGTGATGCTGTGCTCTCTGGGGGATCATTGAGTGAGAAAACTCTCAAATATGTGCTTTGTACAGATATTAGAATGAGCAAGTGGCATTTGTGCTGCAAGTCGGGTTAGCCCACAGAGAGTGCATTCTATAAGTGGTTTAATTATCAAACTATGGGGATTTATTTTTCCTAGGGATACTCCAATGATTTCAGCACCTCTTGTGGTGTCTGGACACTGGAATTCCAATCCCACCAGGCCCTTTTTTCCTAGGAAATAAAAATCAAAATATGAAAATTAAGCTACAAGGTCAAATAAATAATTCAAGCCAATAAAAAATAATGTTACATGAATGCCGTTGGCAAAGAGTTACCAGACGTCTTTCGCTCAACGATTTATGCAAGTACGTTCAGCGGAATTACTGTATGTGCTCTAATGCCTTTCTGAGCTGCTGCATACTTTTGCCGCAAGTGGCACAACATTTTCATCTAATAATCTTTGTATTAGCCTTAGAATTTTGAAATGCCATTTTATTTTTACAACCAGGTTATGAAGTCAATAAATAATAATAATCATATAAAGGGCTCCTAACCAGACGGCACTTACCCCTTCCCATTCCCAAAAGGGCCCTAATCAGCACAAAAAAATTGGGTACTTTAGAGGTCGTGGAACATGTACTATTGAGTTTGTTTAGTGAGTCTAGCAAGAAGAGCATGTGGCTGGCACTTGTTACTAGCTAGTGTTGTGCCACAAGTTTAGCCGACTATTAATAAATCCTTCAGTGGGTTGCATAATTTGCAGTGGGCTACCGATCATTGAGTGAATCCCTACAAATTCTCTATCTAGTGCCTTACAAGATTTTTTCTTTTTCATTCTTCAATATTTTTCATATAAGAGACAAATATAGATGGATTAAGAATCAAAAACAGGAAAGACAACTAGCTTACAACAGTAGTACATAATAGAAAGTCGAAAGAAGTGAGTAGAAGTAATTTGGCAGCCCCATGCCTGGAGATGGAAGTAAGAGCTCTCTCTCAGATTCACAAAATATGGTCACCATCGTTTTTTCTTCCTAATCAAAAACTCATTCTTTTACATAGATTTTGAGGATATCAAGAGGACCCAAAGAATCCATAGGCTACCAACAAGGACAATCCATGCTCTAGAGTGAAGAGGATTAGAAACCATCCAGCAGTTGATTACCTCCGAACAGGTGGTACAACCCCCCTACCAGGTGCTGCTCCACGGCCAGCAGCCTGAGCCTACAGAGGAAAAAAATATTAAATGAAGTTAGGAGTTAGAACACTTCCAAACCATATATACATATACACTACAGTATACACAAACAGCAACATGATTTCAAAGACTTATTCCCCGCCAGACAGATGCCACTCAAAGACTAAAAAGAAGAAACAATGTTTCACATAGCATTCTGCATTTAAGAGGGGTTTATTTTATGGATAAAGTTTAGCTATAAAATTAGTTGTAACCTAAGGCTACATCCTTACTCAATATCATTAACATTGCTATATATTTCGAAAATCTAACCGTTGGATTAGATGTTCTTTATGCTCTTAATACACATGTCAAATTTTGTACCAATCGAATATTATTTATTATATAATCTATAAGATTATATTTTATGCATAACTTTAAACTACAAAAACTTACAATTTAAATAATTTATTGATGGCATAGTTATGATTTTTAATTTTCTAAAAATTTTACAAGCATGGAAGATATAAGAAGAAAATATAATCCAATGGTAAATTTTCGAAATCACTAAACCATCCTGTTTCATTTAAGTTCATATATACAACTGCTAAATCAGAGTTTCAAATCATACCCTCCTTTTAAAAATGTTATTGGCTAGAGAGACTACAACCGCAAACACACCAAATACAAAAGAATTTTACCTTTGCCCGCATTGCAACTGCTCTACCCCTACCAACTCCAAGTGCTGCACCCTTACCCTATAGGAAATTCAGAACGCATAGGTCAGAAAATTTTCAAGCAATGTACAACATAGGAGAACCTAACCTTTTAAAAACCAAAAGATACCTTAATCCTGGCATCCAGACGCTTAAACATTGGAGCATTCTTCAGCATGTCTGGTATGACCATAAACCTGTTAAATTTTCACAACATTTTCAAAGAATTGCAGTCAGTTTGCAAGTAACACATCAAAAGGCTTGAGATGCAGATAATTTAGATATTCTAATCAAACAGCATATGATTTACATACCTGACTTTGCTACCTCGAATAAAGACATGCTCAAGTTGTTGGACCTTCCCGTCCTGTGCATAAGTCAAGAAGAATGAGCAGCTATTGCAAAACAAGATTAAGAACATAAACAAGAGATAACAATTATCTAAAAAGCTATTCAAGCTATAATGAAATAATGACTCAATCAGAACCACAAATCCAAATATTTGCCCCTCACCTCTCTTGCAAAGTCTAATTGGCACATAAAAAGAGAATCAAGCCAAAATCTGTGGAGCTGGGGAAAATAGAAAACACCATTGAACTAGGAACAAGGGTCTTACAAAAATTCAAAAGGAAATCACATAAAAAATGTATCCAGTACAAATCCACTTTTATATCAATACTAGTGGTTTTGAAGAGTACCACCTAACCAGCAAGCCTTGGCCTTGCTGGTTCCATTTATTTCCACATTTGCACAACAATATCTTGAAATATATTTCATTTCACTTAAAAATATATATATATATATATATAATATTGATAAAACTTAAAAATATATATTAAATTTCTACATTTGTTACCTCCCCTACCCACTTGT